>WARS01000062.1:3958542-3963542 GCA_008933995.1 Datnioides undecimradiatus
GAGTGCCTCACACATCGCCTCATGTCAGGTCAGCAAAGGTTTAATGAACTTCGCCGGCCGGGGTCAGACGCTGAGTTTTTAAATCTGAAGGCGCTCATATGTTTGTGTCGCACGGTAAACGGCGCCAAGGTCACATGATCACATAACTGGTTTAATCTGAGAAACCGTCCGCAGCCTGACGTCCCGGTTCATGTCCCGAGTCTGTGACCGTCTGTTGTCTCTTGTCTCTGTTGTGGTCCCTGAATGGTGTGAGGCCCAGTTTACCCCGGTTTACCCCTTTTTGCTGGAGGTCAGTGTGCTGCAAACACAAACTGCCGCAGGACTTGTTGGATCCAAGTCCAACGTATGAGTGTGTGTGTGTGTGTGTGTGTATTTCAACATGTTTAACTTCCAAATGTCCTCCCGGTCCACCCTGAGGTGGACATGAATGAAGGAACAGATTTTTGTTAGGAGCTGAAACTGGTCCCTGGTCAGTGACAAGGTGAACATGTGACCCGGTTTGCGCCCCCGCAGAGGACGCACAGGAACGTGAACCCCCCCCCCGATGAGGACAGTCCCTCCGGCCGGCCCCACACTGAGGTCAGGACCTCAGCATCGTTTGATGGAAGAACGCCACTTCTGATCTCCAACACTCGCTGTCAGAGTTCAGGCCCAGGGTAAGGGGGGTCTGAGGGGGTCCAGGGGGGTTGGGGGAGGCCAGGGGGATCAGGATGTAAAGACCGTAATTGGACTAAGAGTTGCAGCCGATGATCGGGACTGTTGGAGAGCAGCAGAGTTCAGACAAAGTGATGAGGAGAAAGAAGAGCGGCTGTGATTGGTGGAAATCCTTGGCTGGCGTGAACTAGCTGAACACAGAACCAGACAGTGTCCAGAACCACCACAGACTGGATTCACAGATTTAAGAGAACACAGGACGGTTCCTCAGGTTCTCTGTGGCGCTTCACTCTGAATGTTCTGTCTCTGGGTGTGTCAGTCTGCAGCTGACTGGTCACAGCTCCACAGTAGCTTCTGATTGGCTCAGCTCATGTTTAAAGCCCAAAGAGACCGAACACAGTGGAGCTCACAGGGCTCAGACCTGAAGAAGAAGAAGAAGAAGAAGAAGGCACAGACGGCTGCGGCTTAATGAGCGTCATCGAACGCCGTGAACACCACGACCCCGAGCAGCAAACAGGAAGAAGCAAACAGCTGGATAAGGTCTGTCTACACACACACGCACACACACACAGGATTACAGTGACACTGCACACACACCTAACACACACTGCACACACTGAGGTTGGAGGAGGTTCAGTGTGATGCAAGTGATTCTAACAGGCTACAGTTAACATCTGTGCAGGGCAAGAAGTCGCTGCAGCGTTGCAGGTTCAGTTTCCAGGACGACCTGTGTCAGGTCAACACCTCCGAGGTCAAATCTAATCACATGATTCACTGCACACTCAGTCGTCTTCACACACGCTAACAAGGCTAAAGCTTAGCACGAGCTTAGCATGAGTTCCTTCTGCCATGAAACTGAACTGAACCCAGCAGCAACAATACGAAACGTGATGAATGACTGAAGTTCATCAGATCCTGGACTCTGAAACACCGAGGCTGTCTTCGTGAAAACGCTTCCGATGTGATTTCACTGCAAGCGTTGTCGCCTGCAGCCGCCTCAGCAGCATCAGTGTGAGTCCAGCCGCCGGAGGCTGCTGAGCGGTTCCACAGCACGACACACAGAGCTGCTGCTTGGAGGGGACAGCTGGGACTGCTTGGTTTTCCAGGATTCCTCATTTCTCTGCCTGGGTTCGACACGCCACCGAGAACTGGCAGACTGACACCGCGGAGTGAACCTGCAGGTTCCTTTCCTCTGACCGATGGTCACATGACCACCACTTGTCTGTCACATGACTGTCCAGGAACTGGTCCCGATCCAGCTGAGCTGGAGACACCCACGAAGCAGAAACTCTAACCAGCTAATCCAGTGGTTTCCATGGAAACGCAGCCATTGAGGCGTTCGTCATACTGAAGTGGCCGTGGTTTCATCCTCTGTCATGTGTGCGGCGAACACCTGGACGTGCTGAAGCTGAGCCTGAAGCTGGTTGTGACTGGAGACCCAGCAAGGCGCCGGCCCAGTGTCTCTGCTGGATCCATCTCCATCTCGTTTCCTCTGACAGAAAGAACGATGGAACAAGAGGAAGAGGAAAAAGTGCAGTGCCGTTGCCATGGCAACCGGGAGTACACATCCTGTCCAGACTGGGGACAACAGGTGTGTGTGTGAGCGAGGGCTGGCCTTGGCTGCTGGCGTGCAGAGTGGTGCATCGTGGGTCGCGGTTGCTTTAATGTCAAATCCATCTGCTGCAGCTGCACAACACCTCTCTCTCTCTTTCTCTCTCTCTCTCCATCCGGCCCACATCAGGAAGTGGTTTCCAAAGAAACTCCCGCCGGACGTCATATGAGGGAGTCCCGAGCCCCAAGTGTGTGTGTGTGTGTGTGTGTGTGTGTGTGTGTGCGTGTGCGCGCGCGTGCGTTTCCACCATAAACACCTCACACACTCTCCAGGCTGCAGCTGAACCTGCAACTTGTCCCCGTCACCTCTGATTTACAGAGACATACAGTGTGTGTTTGTGTGTGTGTGTCTGCTTCTCATCACTGTCACTGAGTTTAATGAGTTTTAATTCTTAAAATCAGACGGGGAGTTGGGTTTACCGCGTGTCCCTGAATGTCACATCCTGTGTCCTTGTGTCACTGAGCCAGAGGGTCGGGGGTCAGATGGTGTAGCTCCGCCCACCTTCCTCACGCTTGTGCTCCAATCCAGTGCAGTGGACTGTAATAGGCTGGTTTCCATGGTTACAGATGGAGATGATCACAGTTCTCATTGAAAAGGGCTCATCCTCTGGAGAGAAGGAATCTGATGCTCAGGCTAAAACAAGCTGAAAACACAACTTCATCCATGGCGCAGAGCAGCTGCACAGGTGAACACTCCGCTGCTGCGGTCAGTACAAAGTGACCTTTCAAAATAAGAGCATAATTTATCTCCACTGATGTAAAGTCAGACTGTGACCTCAGAGTCACCAAATGTTATATGAGTCTCTGTCTCCCTCATATAACTGTGTCTGCGTTCAACATTAGGCTGGACTGAACCCTTTCCTGCACACACACACGCACACACACACGTGCGCACACACACACACACACTCCAGATGTCGGGGAATAAGGGACACTTAAAGAGCTGGTGAGTTACGTACATCCGAATTTCTCTCTCACACTCACTGAGTTCAACACAGAGGCAGCCAGCTGGGCGGCCGAGCATGACGAGAACAGAGAGAGAGAGAGAGCGAGGTCCGTCCTCGCCCGTACAGACAGCAGCAGCTTCCTGTCTTCATCCGTGAAACAGAAACAAACATCTCAAACAGTCTCCTGTATATGGCCAAAAGTATGTGGACGCTGCCGCCGCTGTGGTCACTCTTTACACCTTCCTGCAAAAACACAAACAGGAGTCAGTCTGAAAACCAGAGGAAGCTCAATGCCCATGACGTGGCCAAGAGTATTTGGACATGCTCGTCCAAATAGAGTAAGAGTCAGAGTTTAGAGTACTGATACTGTGGATTACTGAGCGGGTCTCCTGAGCACAGGCGCAGGGGCCAGAGGGATCAATAATGACTCCAAAGAGACGCTGTGTCAGCTGGTCTGTGCTGGTCTCTGGAGGTTCATCTGCTGTAGCAGCAGGTGGTGAAGTGTATGTCTGGTACCTGTTTAAAGAGAAGCAGCGTGACGTGACGACGCACCGTCAAACTCTGGAGGACGAGTCAAACCAGCTGTTACGCTTTGACTTTAAAGGAAGCGGCTGACGGTCGAGGGCACCGTCTCATTTCCTTTTCACTCTGTTTCAGAGCTGAAACCGTGTCGAGCTGAGGTGGAGGCAGGGGCCAGACACAGGAAGGACATGGAGCAACTGGACAATTTTCAAAATAAAACACCCTGAACACCCTGGTCGCTGTGATACGTGGTCTTACCGTCCAGGATGGGGGCTGATGGGCCTCTGGGTCCAGGTCTTCCTGACGCTGTGTCCGAGGCATCGAATTCTGCAGTAGCATTGTTCCTGAGGTCACAGTCAGTCCCCGGTTTGTGATGAATCACAAACCTCCCCCTCTGCCTCCCTCTCTCCCCCAGAACTCAAACAAACACACCAGTCTGCGTCACCTCCAACGACTCCGCCGCCATCCAGATGCATCACGTCTCAGATTCAGTAAACATCACGTTGGTTCTGTTCGTCCACGTTCTACCAGAGGGTCCCTCGCAATCCATCAAACTGTCAGCCTGCCTCTCCTCCTCCCACCGACTCCCTCCTACCACATCAACGACACACCACAATGTTTCCAACTGTTTCCCCCACAGGAGTGGGACGTCAGCGTGCAGAGCGGATGGATCAACCCGCAGAAAGTCTGTCGCCTCATTTCTGATGTGAGTCCGTGTTTTGAGCAATGGTCTGCGCTGCAGCCAACGCCTCGCTGCCAGTGTCCCAGAACAATATCTGCAGATGAGTCAGGGAATCACTCACACGCAGCTGAGCACTGTGCTTCATCTGCAGTGCGCTCCCTGCAGAGAAACTGAAGCTGCATTAATCAATGCTTCATATCAACGACGGATCCAATGACCGAGTCAGCAGCTCTGCAGCCACTCCGACACTGTCTGTTCAAACGTAACGTTGAACATGTGCAGAGACACCACGAAAAACTCTGAGGTCACTGGTTCATGGAGACAAATGGTCTCATTAAACCACCACAGAAGAAGAAACAAGGTCAACAAACAACTCCAGCTAAGAGTAAACAGCAGCTGATGAAACACCACAGGCACAAACACACAACACAAACACAACTGACGATAAAACTTTATTTAAATCAACAGATCGTCGGATCAGGAGCCTTTAATACTGTTCATCAATATTCACGTTAACTCACTCAAGATCACACACTCTATCATGGAGCTGCTGTGTTTGAGTGTCACAGTGAGCCTTCACCCGG
>WARS01000062.1:3968542-4166042 GCA_008933995.1 Datnioides undecimradiatus
AAGCCTCACCTGCCATGTGTGTATGCCCGGTGTGTGTGTGTGTGTGTACACCCAGTGTGTGTGTGTGTGTTTTGCCAGCGGTGAAAAGGCTGAACAGGCCTGGTAAAGATCAATAAAACACTGCTCCCGATTGGTCCACTGGGCATCGCCCTGTCCTGATCGGCGCAGCACGCCCCCTGCTGGACATACTGTCCCCAGGCCAGGCTGGTTACTGTGCTGCATTCAGGAACCACGTGTGTGGACAGATCTTGTTTACTGCAGCACTGAACAGATTGTGAAAGACCGAATTCTTCCTTAACGACCTTTAACGAGCTGATGCTGTTTGGTCACCACCGCCTGATGAGTGGTGTCAGACGGTTGCCTCTGATGCATCGTCACAGCATCTTATCAGCCAACGATCATTAAACGCTAACGCCTGTAAATGTTTGTACTGATGGTACCAAAGCATTTACACCTGAATGTGTGTGGTGAGGTGTGTGTTTGAGTCTCCGTTCTCCGCCTGCTGAGCGGCGACTATCTGAGCCGCAGCTCAGTTTTGGCTCCAGATGCAGAACAAGTCAGTTGATGACCTCCACGGCCACAGATTTACACCCCTCCATCAGCTGTTCCGTCACTGAGGCGACTCAGGCGATGACTCCTTCACCCCCGTGCTTCTCTCAGCTCTTCTTCACGCCTCCTCTGCCTCCCCATCGCTCTCCACCCCCCTCCTCTCAGAGTCTTTGAAGCTGGCTGTGGCGGTCCATTAAGTCGACTAACCAGCGCCCATGGGAGCCATCCGGGCCTGCTGTTACATCATGTTACTGCAACATCAAGGGGCGGAGGATGGAGCGTGTGCAGGGGGACGTGTGGAGAGCTGTGTGTGTGTGGAGATGCTGGGCTGCGTGAACCTGCTGCTCTCTGTTTGACCTCGACAATCAAAGCAGCTTGTGAATATCACAGCGTTTTCATTCCTGTGAAGTGTCAGAGTAGCTTCATCCTGCACACACGAGCTCGTACCAGCACTTCACAGGACCCTTCGATGTGTTACGTAAAGCTGCAGCCGCGGCGCCGAAGGTCCCGGGTGTTTTTCACGGTTTGAGCTCCCGACATGAATAATGCTCTTCATGTTCTGTAAATGAGTGTGTTTATTTCTGACTTTGAAGAGCGAAGCAGCGACGTGTCACAGCGGAGGAGTCCTGACTTCCTGCTCAAACATGTGAAGAAGACACATGTAGGGATTTTAGCTCTTACAGAAAGTGACGGTTTGAAGCTTCGTGATTGTGTTTGTTGCTGCATCCACCTCACAAAACCATCGCTGCTTCTCCAAACGTTCCCACGGTTACAGAACCAGCTGATTAGAAATCACACGTTAGCACCGCTAATTGCCGCCAATCACTGCTAAACCGCTTCCCGTCACCTGAAGCTGCAGCACCTCGACTATGATTCTTTACCTTGTGTTAAATGAAGGGTTATGTGTATTTCAATATGAAGCAGTAAATGTAGTGTGTTGCCGTTGTGTGTGTGTGTGTGTGTGTTTGTGTGTGTGTGAGAGAGAAACGGCTTCCTCTGAGGAGAATCAGTCACATGATGCACGACTACGATCAATTAATGATCCATTAACAATCGATGTCACAGCATCTTCAAGCAAACAGTCAAACATGATGATGTATTAAAGCAGAGACTCAGCTTCAATGCTCTGCAGAGACTCTGGAGTCACAGCAACACATCACTGTATTAAAGCAGAGACTCAGCTTCAATGCTCTGCAGAGAACTTTTACTACAAGACTGAAAACAAAGATGGAGGCAAGTCTTCAAACTGTCACCGCTGTCGGAGGAAGCATTGAGTACACTCAGAGTCTGATGCAGGGCAGTTTTCCGGCTCGGTGCAGGAACAGCGAACAGCAGCGTGGTGGTGAAGCTGCTGACGGTGCTGATGCACGGTGCTGATGATGATTAATAAGACGTGCAGAATAACTTCCTGTGACGCGTACAACAGCGCAGGGCCCAAGATGAAGACTCGCAGGAAGTGGGCAGTGCCTGTGGTCATGATGACCTTAAAGGCTTTTCTCTTCAGGCCCCTCCGGCACTGCAGTACAACATGAGCACCAGGAAGAGCAGGGACATGGAGTGAATGGTTGAACGTGAGCGTCAGCAGCCAGTCAACCAGGCAGCACGCTAACCTGTAGCGCAGAGGTTTGAACCTGCAGACAGAGAGAAGACAGTGAGTGAACAGACAGTCCTGATCATGAGACTGAGAGCTGATAAACAGGAAGTACGGTGTAAACAAACCAACACTGAACTGAGTTTATTTCAGAAGAAGAGCTGGAATTAGTGAATGAAACCTGAGCGTGGCGTGAAAATGGTTTGTCTCTGCAGAACTTCCTGCTTCCTGTTTCTCTTCATGGTGAGGAGAGTTATTTCCTCTCACACGGGTGTAGAATGTTACTAATGCTAATTAGCTGTTTGCGATGCGTTCAGGTACAGCTTCTAGTCTCCAATACAACACGTCTCTGGCTTTGAACCTCGATCTGAATCTGGATGGCCTTCACCTGTTCTGAGTTACCTGAGGAAGACCGTGGCAGCGCTCCAGGCAGATGCGGCTCTGGGTCGAGAAATGAACACGAGCTGTAGGAGAGTCTGCAGCACCTTCATGCCGACAGCCACCACCATCCTCAGCAGGAAGTGAAAGATCAAATAAAGAGGCAAGACACAGAAGATGATCCCAGAGATGGACAGGTTGAGAGTGAAGACCTCTGAGGTCACGGGCCCACCTGCTCCACCAGCTATCAGCCACATCACATAAACGTTGGGGGGCAGACCCACCATGAGGCTGCAGGTGAACAAGGATAGAGGTCTGAGGTAAAGGTGCAGTTGTCTTCAGACTGATTCATCCCCAACTCAGACACTGTGGACTGTTCCTGGATCTGAAGGACTAAAACCACAGTGGTGTTTTAGGATCAACGGCAAAACTGAAAGAGCAAAGACTGTGAACCCCTGCTGATCACTGACTTCCTGTTGTTGATGACGACATGAAACTGCCACTGACCCCCTGACCCTCACTGTGAATGCCACATACATTATTTCCACTTTAATGTTCAGCACCGATCACATGGCAACAGGACCTGACGCTGTTATTGAATGACTGATTTGTAATTCTCATTGTTAAATTTGTTGTTGAATCTTTTACCAATCGCTGCCATCGAACCTCCTGTTCCACTCTGTCCTGCTGCGCATGAAATGAAGAGTGGTAAAGACAGCCAATCAGCAGGAGGCATTAGTGACCTGACAGCAGAGGCAGAGACCAATCCTCTAAATAGACACCAACAGTCCACATTTAGTTTCCACGCTTCCGTCCTCTCCCTTCTGTTTGTAATTTGGCCTTTTTGTTTCTTGACTGTTTCACCACAAGCTCGTTTTAAAGTGGACCCACCTGTGGATTTGCATGATGGGCAACGAGCGGAGTCCAAGTTTACATCTGGTGTATTCAAAACAGGCTGAGGGGAGACACGGATATGGTTTCTGTGAATGGCTGAGGACTGAGGGTTCAGCCACATTTGCATTGGATTTCCCTCAGAACATAATTTGTCAGTGGAACTTCACAAACAGAGCGGCAGCTCGGGCCGAGGGACAGGGGTTTATCCAAGAACAGTTCAAGTCCAGAACGACGACTTTAACAAACTTCCTTCAAAGACGATCGCCTCAGAGCCTCCTGTGGTTTGTTCTTATATAATTCAGGGGTTTTGAACCAGGTGTTTCACAGTCTGAACCAGGATTTAGTGCTCGACAACAGGGCAGTAACTCAGGAGCTGATGCTTCCCGTGATCACACTGTATTTCTGTACTTGCTTAATTCACACTGTTGTATCTTTCAGGTACAGTACAAACTAAATAACATCATGTCCTGTTGAGATGCTCACTGCAGACCGTAAACGTCTCCGAACACGTTTCACACATTGAATTATTCAGATGAGTCCCTGAAAAACACAGCGTGAGGCTGGAGGTTACACCTCTTTTATATCGATGATGAAAGCGGCTGCAGGTTTAATGTTGCAGTACCACAGTTGACCACTGAGGCAGCTGCAGGGCTAACTTGCTGCATCCCGCTCAGTTCAGTTTGTGCATGTTCATGTTTGTTAGCAGCTCTGAACGCAACAGTTTGCCTCCTCGTGAACGTTTTTATTTCCACAGATTGTTGCAGACATGCTCCAGAATTAAAAAAAAAAAAAAACCTGGACCAGTTTGAATCAAACTCTCGCATCATTTCAGTTACATTAGAGTGAGCGGTGTTTGAGTCGAGCCTACCTTCATCTCTGGGTCCACCTGCAGCACCTCCCTCAAACACCTTTGTGTGTGATGATCATGCAGCCGGCTGGTGGCAGGAGGCGTCTCCTCCTCCCCCAGCTTCGTTTGCGTGATGCCGTCCAGTTAAACCTGCAGGACATTTCACTCAGCTGCTTCACTGAAGCTTCAAACGGCAGATAAACAAATAAAGTAAACAATAAACAAGCAGCAGTTTTACACTCAGACAGGGCCAGATGGTTCATTTAGCCACATACATTCTCAATGCTGAAGCTAGCTCACTTGCTAAACTAGTTCAGCTAGCTATGTCACTTTACAAGCCAGCTAGTGTGCCAGCATGCTAACTGGCTAGCATGCTTGCTAGCTAGCTAACCTCAGTCTGCAGACTGACTGAACACCAGGGCAGAAGATGCTGCTGCTAAATCATCTAATGTTGCAGGTTAGCAGGCGCTAACCCTCAGATCTTACTAGAACAACAGAGAGAAACACTTTAAAATACATTTACTGCAGGAACCTGAAGAACCTGCACCTGCTGATGTGTCAACAGTCGAGTTGTCGAGTCAACAGTGACTGAGTGGAGGAGCTTTGACCTCCAGAGGACTTCCTGTTTTTGAGCATAAAGTAAAAATCACATCACCTTTGCACTTTTTGCATCATGACCAAACACACACACACACACACACACACACACACACACACACACAGTCATTTACCTTTGTTACATGCATTTGATCATGCTCAGCATTGTCTGCCCAAAAGGCCGGTCCAGGTGAGGAGAAATGTTCCCAGCAACTGTTTCCATGAAAACAGGAAGTGCAGCTGATGCTGCGCAGCTTCACACTCATTATTGCATTTCACGTCCTGCAGCTCCAGGTTCGGTCTTCTCACACACGTATGCAGAACTTTGGGTTCTGAGTTAATTAATGAATGAATTAATGAAATCATGATTCAGATTCGTTAGAGGTTCAAACCTTCGTTGCACAAACGCAAACGGCTCATCATCAAACAACCTCATTCTCCCCTTCATGTCCCTGCAGAGCAGCGCTGACCCAAACCCACTTGAAGAGTGCAGCACATCCGGTGGTTTGGTGGTTAAACACACTTGTTCCTTCCAGACAGAGACCTCTGCAGCATGTTACACCTCATCTCTGCACGACTGCTGAACCTCTGCTGTCACAAACAGAACCCAAAATGTCAGAGAATCAAAAACACATTCACCAGGCGACGAGTCCGCAGCCGGGACCAGCTGCTAGCAGCTCGCTCTCACGCAGAATAACAGACGGACAGACCAAACAACCAACCAATCAATGAGCCGACTGACCGACTGACTTGACTCTGTAACGCCACCTGCAGGCGTCCTGCTTTCACACAAACTCTGACTGGCTCACCAATGACCTCTATTCTCTCCTAACCAATCACAGCTCTGCATCCACATATTGCAGCTCAGCAACATAGGAAATGTGCATTTTTGTGACAGAAGATAAATGGACAAGAGGAGACAAGGGGAGGAAGCAAGGGAAGGAAAGGAAACAAGGAGAGGAGCCATGGTCAACTGGATTTTTATGAATGAGAGACTCACAGCTGTAAAGGCTCATTACACCAGAAAATGACAGAGGTGTGTGTGTGTGTGTGTGTGTGTGTGAGTCTCTTTAACACACACACACACACACACACACCTCGGCTCTAGTCTGTGGACTGCAGTTAGGTTGCTGCTGCCAAGACCAGAAACAGAGCTACAGTGAGTGAATTACAGGTCATGCTAACAAGTTAGCATGTTAGCTACAGCTGCTTCATCATGTGAATAACTGTCAGAGTTAGGTTGCTGTGAAGTCCTGGTGCTGGCCTCCAATCCTTCAGCTCCACAAACTAACATGTTTTTATGTTAGCTGGTCTCCACTGAGATATCTCACCGACGTCTTCAATGGATTCATCCTGAAATCTGGTTTCAGACATTCATGGTCTCCAGAGGATGAACCTTCTCATGGACTTCGGTTCATAACTGAACACTTGGACTAATTAAAGGTTCATAATAACCAGGAGTCACCTGCTTCTAACTTCATGAAGTAAATATTGAGGTTTTCTGGGGGCTCTGAGCTCACGGCAGTTAAAACAGACTCATCCTACAGATGTGGTGTCGTCGGTTCTCGGTGACTGTGTGAACGTCTCCTCCTGTCCTGGAAACTGTGATCCCGGCATCTCTCTGAATCTAAAGGTGTTTCTTTGCTCTGATATAAACACATGACGTCACTTCGTTCTGACTCCCTCGTTTCAAACACATGTTGGTATTTTAGCTCATTAGCTGCTGACTTTAACCAGAGTTACACGAAACTCATTTCAGCTCCTGAAAATGTCCAAAAATAACGTGAAATACCAGCGGCCATCCACATATTTGCTCTTTCTTTCTTCCTCCCTGCTTTTGTTCGAGACTCTGTCCGTTCCTGATTATCCGTCTGTTTATCTCCCGAGTGTCACCGTTTAATTGGACGCCCCTCCTCCTCCTCCTCCGTGCCCATGGGAAAGTATGCAGACACATTTTGATTTGATTAAGGCTCAGAAACCAAACTATGCTCCATCGCATTCCAGCTTTGAAACAATCAGAGGATGTGAGGAAACAGCAGAGCGAGGCAGCGATGCAGCCGAGGTTGATGGTTTGATTCTCTGTCAGTGTTTCATTCACACCTTTAAAAACGTTTAATTATAAACCAGTGAAATTCACTTTGACTCTGTCCATCCCTCTCACAGGAGAAGGTGCACAGACGCCATCTACAGGCCGGAAGAGATACTGCAGCAAACTATTCAACATCAGTGCTCGAATCAGTTTTCATGTTTCCATGACAACATCAACAGTTAGTGAAGCTAATCTGAAATCGATCTACATCAGAGGCTAACGATAAACGTCTGCTCATGGTCAGAGTCTGATCGCTCCATCACCCAGTTCGTAGCAGGGAACAAACAACAAACCTGGGACCTTCACTCAGGAGACGACTGTTCGAGTCCCGTGTGAAGCCAAAAGTCAAAGTTGTATTTTAACCCAAACTAACGATCGTTTCCTCACCTGGAGCTGAACTGCGACTCGTGTTAGAAACATTCAGCGTCGGTACAAGAAGCAGCCGATCGTGTTAGTCAAGCTGCAAATGAGATGGGTTTGTTTCCATTCAGGACGTCTTTGTTCATGCATGTTTGTGTGACGCTCGACAGGAAGAGGAAACACAACGACTGACAGAGCCGAGCTGAAACCAACATCAGCAGCAGCTGTTTGTAAAGCTGCAGTGACTCAGACGTTTCCCTCCTCCTCCTTCTTCTTCTTCTGTTCCTCAAACCTCAGGTTTGTCACGCCGAGCAGTTCAGATCAGTCCTTCATGTGGTTTCGGAAATGACTTCCCATCATGCATCACAATAGCTTCCAAATGCTTTGATTTGGACCGTGAAGGGTTAGAGAGGAGTTTGCTTTGTTTCCCCCAAACAGGGTCTGATGGGAGCAGGTGGGAGGAGGAGACAGGCTGGAGAGAAACAAAGCAAAGAAAATGGAAAGACACATATCCTTCAGAGAAGACGAGAAGAAGGATGAAGAACAGGCAAAGGAGGAAGGAAGGAGAAGACTGAAGGAACTGGAGATAAAAAGGAAAAGAGGGAAAGGAAAACAGAAAAGGAGATGAACATGAATGAAAGAGGAGTGAAAGGAAGGAGGCAGGGAAGGAAAGAAGGATGAAAACAAGAGAGGTGGAACAGGTGCAAAAGAGAAAAGGAAGAGAGGAGGAGGAGGAGGAGGAGGAGAGGACTCTCCCTCCATCAGATCACAAATCAAAAAGGAATCACAACAAGACTCTTCACATTTTGTGTGAATCATCCTGTTTGTTGTGACGCGTCCCTGAATGACCTCAGACAAACACTGTGTGTGTGCATGTGTGTGTGTGTGTGTGTGTGTGAAACATCTGCTTCACACACACACAAACAGGATGGAGGTTGAGCCAATCAGGTCTGATTGACTCATCAGATGTAATAAACTGACGAACAATATAAAACGAACAGCTTGATGTCATCAAACCGTCAGACCATAAAAAAACCTTTACTGAAAAAACGGAGAACAGGAAGAAGAGGCTGAAAACAAAGATGGCTGACATGAAGCTGAACAGCTCATAAGCCCTGCCCCCTCCATGTCAGCAGATGGTTCCTGTCATCTCAGCTTGTTCTCATCACGCAGATGTTTGTTCAACTGATCATTTCTCTGATCAGTTTGGTTTTAATCAGTTATTGATGCAGTGAAAAGGGGGCGTGGCCTCACAACTGGCGGGACCTCGATGCTCACTACTGTAAACATCTTGTTGAATGTTTGTGAATCAGATTCAAACACAGAAAACAAGCAGTGTCATATGACCTGCTATAACCGTCGTTCTGTGTCCATCACACTGTCACGCCGTCGGTCACCACATGTTTTTACAGTGTCGTTCTTCGAAGGGAACCTGGATTTCATCAAATGCACCTCTGACACTCTCCCAGAGCTGCTCCACAGATGATTTCCAGCTGATTACTTCCTGACTAACCCTCCCTCTGCTGCATCACATCCTCCTGCTCTGATTGCCGCCAACACGCACCAGCTTCTTTCTCCTCAACAGTCAATCAGAGGCCACGGGGGCGCTCTGGTCACCTGACCTGACACCCCTTCAGTTTACTTGTAATCTTGGTGATTCAGACTCCGGTGAGTACAAGCAGAAGGTATGAGTTGAGTTTGAGTTGTGCAGCGTTTGATAAAGCATCGTCCTCTGTTCTCTTTACTCTTCAGTCAGTCTTATGCAGTGTATCTGCATATACACTGTGGGCCACGGGGACCAGGACCCACATCCTGTGTCCTAAAGGTTGCCCATCACTTCTGACTTTGTCCATACATCAACAATGTTCCCATCTGGGTTGGATCTACTTCATCTCACCCATGATATGAACAGTGCTTCAGTTGTGAGGAGCAAAGACTGAGGAGTGATACCGAATATGCACTGTCAGCGAAAGGCTTGGTGACGTTCTGCTTTGTGCTTTTTAGGACAAATCCAGGTGGAACTGTTTTATTTATGTTTACCGTGAATTCATCCACAGGGCTTCCAGGGAGAAATCCACACGACAGGAGCACTGGGAGTTTTGTTTTTTTGTAAAAGCCATCGGTGAACTCGTTAATTCCATTTAATAATCTGAGACAAACTCCATTGTGATTCTGAACAGTTGTCTGCTGATGTTTGACAATAATCTTCTCAAGCAGCATGAAGGCTAGATGTGGTTGAGCTGACATCACGATAAACAATAAGACACAGAAGTGTCAAGTAAAAGCCAAAGTTTTTATATTTTCAGCAGTCAGTGCATTAGATTATAAAACTTATTTTGCATGAAGATGATCACCAGCAGCAGAAGTCGATGATCAAACACTGGTTATGCTGGTCTGCTCCCGGTTTGAACGGATGCATCTGAAGCAGGGCCGAGCTCTGTCCGCTCTCCCTGGATGAATAAAGTTTTAACGAGCAGCTGTTGCAGCGTGTCCCCACGCTCCTGTAACGAGCCGCCACTGGCCGGCAGCCTGTAATCACAGCATAACCTCTGACCTCTGACCGGGTCACTGTGACTCATCAGACAGGACCCGCCCTGAACTCTGGACCGCGTTACCATGATTAATAATCCTGCTTCACGTCAAAACATCACCCTCAGGAGGAGGAAACTGAGTCACTGGGGGACCAACTGATGGGTGGAAGAGAGGAAGACAGAAAGAATAGAGAGAAACAGGAGGAGCAAAGGATGAGAGGAAGAACAAGAAACTAGAAACGACGCATAAAAACAAACCAGGAGTTAGTTCATCCCTGGAAAGCAGCATGAAGAAATTTCAGGTCTTCCAGGTGTTTCCAGGACATGTGGGAACTTTCCCTGACCTGGATCCAAAGTTAAACAGCTGTCATGGCGGTTGATTAATGTGTTGGAACAGGAAAATACCATATGAGTTCAGCAGAGCGACGAGTCCCTGAATGAATCAACTCATATTTCACATTCATGACTGTGCTCGATCTCTCTCTCTTTCTCTCTCACCTCCATCAGTTACAGGACGATCAATTACGTCCAGAAGATCAATATATGTTATCAACATAGGTTATCGGCTTAAATGTCTAAATCAGAGAAAAAGACACTTCATGACCTTGATGCAACGTCCTCACGAGCGTGTGCATGCCACTGTCAACAGGAAGTAGGTTGTCTGCTCTTTCTTTCTGCTCTCTTCTGCTGATGCCTTCAAGTGTCCTCAGGTCAGTTGTAATTTGCAGCCACAGGGTGTCTCTTGAGCTCCTCTTGCTACAGAGCACTGTGTTCTCCTTTTGACGGCATCACTGGGGATTCTGGGAATGTTAGGACCACATGTGGCAAACAGGAAGTGCTGAGTCAGCATAATTTGATTGGTGCAAAATAACCAATGTGAGCGAATATGAGCTGCAGATATTAGACTTCCTGTTTATGCTGTAGGTGTAGACCGTCTGGGCGGTGTAGCCTGATCTTGGTCAAACTGAGTGCTTGTTCCTGCGGCACCACCAACAAGTCAAAATACACTCGTCCATCTCTTGAGTTACTGAAAGCTCCAGCTGTGACCTATAAACTTTAGGACCATATTTGGGTTTGTTGATTTAGAGACTTTACTGTTGATCATGTGCTCTTCACTTCACAACCCTGCTGGACTGTACAACTTTCCAAAACCAGCACACAGTAAAACAGGAAGCTGTACAGTCTGCGTTCATAACGAGCGTGACTTACACTTTATTTGTAGTTAAAGGGTTAAAAGTCTCACTCTGAGCCAGGAGCTAAACTGGAGACTTGAACACGTCTTTGAGTAAGAGCCGATTTTCTCCAAGATCAAGTGTCTTCAGAAATAAACAGCTGAGCCACTTCATCGACGGACACCAATTACCGTGAAGAGGGAACAGGTCGTACAGCGCCGGGGCTGCGAGGACGACGAATGACAGGAAGAACACCATCAACACCATCACGCCGTACGTGAAGAACAAGAGGAGCACTGACACCATTTAGAGCCTCTCTTCCTGTTCCTAACCACTGTGAAATGCTCACGATGTGCTGACAGATGAATAGGCTCTGCACTTATAAAAGAGACAGATGGGAGGTTCAACTGACCTCTGACAGCCTGATTCATACCGCTGCTGCAGGAGCTGATCTGTCCTGAATAACAATAATTATAACATTTCAGTCAGAGATCAGAAGGTTTTCCAGGATTACAGATGCATCTGGTGAAGAGGCTGCTGATCCAGGAGCTCTCTGACACTCTGAATAGTAACAGGGTTCAAATTACAGGAAACCGTTCCTCAGAAAGAAAGTAGAGCAGTTCTGGACACGGCTCATGCTCAGCAACAATGTGCAGGTCTTATCTTAATGTGCACTGACTGAGCGTTGAACTCATCGCAGCAGAGCTGTTCATGATGCTTATGTACAGGTTCATTGTTATATATCAAAAGGATTCTCATCCTGCTGCTCAGCGGTGTTTGCAGAGTTAGCTCTGATGCCTGGGATTCAAACGTGAACCTAATTAAATGAATAAACTAATTCTTAATGGAAGGTGAACACACACCACAGCAGTATGTGCATTTATTGTCCTGTTCCTATGAAAGCTCTTTTCATTTTGTCTACAGGTGTGTTTCTGATGTTCAGGAAGTCCGTCTGTTCACCTCAGACTCATTCATGGAAACAAACATCCCACATTTAAACTTCAGTGATGTTTCCGATTCACTGTGTTTCAATCTGATGAAATAAACCCAGAGTCCCAGGGGTCAGAATAACTTCACAAAGTCCTCTCTGACGTCTTTCTCTGCCTCTGTAGCTTCTTACAAACATCATCAGGAGGAAATAAAAGAGTCTCTTTCCAAAACACACATAGATGGACAGGAGGGTCTTCGCAGACAGTTAGAAAGAGGAATAAATCCGTCGTTGTGTTCAGCAGATGATAAGAGCTATTAGTCGCAGGAGACGCAGCGGCTGGAGCAACTCCTCCTCTAATTGAGTTTCAAGAGTCTTCACGGACAGAGAGGAAGACAAATGTGCTCAGGCCGTCATTCGCTCAGCAGACACTGAGGCAGCAATCACCACAGGAATCAAAACCGCTGGAATTACAGGGATTCAAGAGCTCTCATAGAAACACTGAGGGTTTCCTGATGGAGTCATTTCAAGAACGATCATGGTGTAGCTGTGGTCATGAGCTCTGGAGGGGAAGCAGAGAACATAATCAGCACACAGCTTCACGTTTCACACCTTTCTGCTTCTTCTGTGATGTAATTACATAAGGTTCAGACAGTCAGAGAAAGTCAACGTTTGTGTCCAGTCAGCGAACGAACTGATCACGGTGAATCTGACCGACTGACTTCTGCCGCTTCTCCACCTCCTTCACAGCTAGTTTTAAGGTTTGTGGTTTGTAAGCTGGCAGCCATGATGTTCCCACAATAAGAAAACAACAGAACAAAGATCCGACTGACAAAATATTGACTGGATATTGACTGAGTGATGTTCAACAACAAAACAACAGAAATCACTTTTACATCCTCCTCAATGGTTCTGCCCAGTGTGTTTCGTAGGAAACTCAACTGCTGTTGAGCTGTGGCTCCATCCTGACCATTAAAAACTGAAAACTGTGTTTACAGGAGGTTCATCAGGTCTTTGTAGGGTTTAACTGTTCTTCATCTTTGTCCCAAGATCTACAAACTCAAGTTTCAACAGCAGAGACTAAACTTTTACTCCTCTAAAAGAAGGTGGGGGTGGTTTCGCTCTTCAAGACACCGTTGACCTTCAACATCTCATCAACATTCAACACCTCCACCATCTTTGCTGAGCTTCAACCAAGGGTTTTTGCCGTCGTACATCGGGAGCGGTAGTGGAAGGAAAAGTTTTTGAGTCATATTTCATCCGGCATGATGGACGATGGCTGTTTAATGTGGCAGAGATGAGTTTACAGACCAAACTACTTCCATTTAATAAATAAATAACCTTAGAGCACCATTTTGTGCTTTAATCTGTCAACTGTCATTTTTGCATTCTGAGCAATGTAAAACTCACGACAGCAAATTACAGGTTTTGTCAGTATCAGTTCATTGACTGATGATATGATCCTCATGCTCTAGGCACAGGATAAGCAGTGCACTTCCTCGTTTGGTCACATGGTGCTTTCTGAGCAGCAGTCGTTTATTTTTCAGTCATCATCTGCAATTTCTATCCCAACTGATGGATCTTCCACCCAGGAGCAGGCTGACAGCATCGTCCAACAGTGCGTTTATTTGTAAAGCAGATTTTAAAGGGAAGTTCACACTGATTCGAGGAAGAGGCTCACAGCATTTTACCTACATGAATGTTTTCTCATCCTGCGATGCTTCTCGTTGGGTCCATCACAAAAAAACATCCGCCTGTTGTCCAAACTACACCCGCTGCAGAGTTATTAGAAACTCTCCTGGCTGACTCAGCACTCCCTGTGATCAGGCGCAGACGATTCATCTGGTGGAGAAACGTGTTTCAGAGCAGAGGAGGAAGATGGGTGGGTGTCTTCCAAACCACCTAAAAACCCCCGAGAGGATGGACGAAGCTTTGCTGACGTCATTGCGCTGTGTTTACTAAAAGAGTCTCTGTGACCTCGTACAACAACTTTCCTCTTCACTGGTCTGACATGATGGAGGAAATCTTGGAGAAAACTTAAAGCTACTCAAAGAACAACCACCCATGATGCTCAGTGGCAGACCACAGCCTTTATAACCTGAAACCTCTCATTGGTGGTTCAATCCGTTCCTTAATGGAGCATCTTAGGTCTTCATTTGACGGTCGACAGCAGAGAGATGACCTGAAACAGCATTTAACAAATGTGCCTTCTCCTTTTCCTTCATGTTGGAGTGAAAATCAGTCATTAATTCTTCCCCACAGCTCCACGTCCATCCATCCAGCCCACCGTTCACCCACAACAGAAATATATTTCCCCTGAGCTGTGTTGAGCTGTCAGCTTGTGGCTTATCTGGTTATTTGGGAACAGACAGGGTTCGGTCTACATGACCTGGAGGAGGCCTCGAGTCTGTCGACATGACTTTAAATCCAGGATATCCTCAAACAAACTCCCAACATTATTCAACATCGGCTGCGGGAGAATCCAGTCTGTCAAAGTGAGTGTTCGATGCTTCAGAATGGCGACTGCGACTCTGAGAGACAGACATCAAGTCAGGACTGATACTGGGACATGTTTAGCATGTCGTACTTTTAGGGAATATTGCTGTCATATTGACATGATTAGAAGTTTACGAGTTATCTACATAAACTGACGTGTGTCGAGATGTCACGAGGTCTTTACTGGGTCATTATCCTCGTTATTAGATTTAATGAACAGTTAAATAACTAAAATAACGTGTCCCTCACTGCTTGTCAAGCTTTGTCTACCTCCACCTCTCTCCATCCATCTGCTCAGTACTGACAGATTAGTCCCCTGATCGTCTTTTATCCTGGATCTCTGAGGAACACTCTTTTAGTGGATGACATGAAGAACCTTTCCATGGTCCGCTCCATCCCTCCATCATCTATCAGAGACAGACATACCGTCTCGCCCGATAAATATGAACTAAATGTGACGTTAAAGTGCTGCATTTTATTTTTCTGTCACCTCTTTGTATATGTCTGACACTTGGTTGGATCCCAGTGACCTCGGAGGAGGTTTTTAGTCTGTCCTCACACCTTCAATCCCTCCACCTGACCTCCAGTCCAGTCCATATGGGGGAAGCCTTTCCCAAGAATGTGACTGGACGCTCAGTTTGCCTTCACTAGACAGTGTGCGGTCCTAGTGACCTGTGAGTGGGAGTTCACCGAAGGGTGACGTCTTCTGCCGCATCATTTTTATGATGTTTCTGTTTTATTTGACAGTTTCCAGACAGTGATAAAGTTTATGTGTAAAGCTGGTGTCCAAACAAAGATACAAAGTGCTCTAAAAATGACCAAAACACGATATTTCAACTTAAAAAATGGAGAAAACATAGGAAGTAAAAACTCTCTGAGCAGCTGAAACTTCCAGCAAGGCATCAAGAACCGCATGGTGAGACGCTAAAGTGCTTTGAGCATGACAATGACCTTTGCACAGGTGATTTGCACCGGTGGGTTGGGGGTTTAAGCCCATTAAGAGCAAGGCATTAACATCAAGTTCAATCACACGGCCAGGATTAAAGGTAAATCCCCTGCAAAAGGCAGTAACTCTGTCATGGTGCAGGCTTTAGAGATCAAGAGCAAAGCATTCACACTGCCAGGACCGAATATTAATGCCTCTCTCAGCATTAACAAATCAAAATAAAACCAACACGGTGTGGGGTTATATCCCCTTGTGCACGGTTCTGAAGCTGCCACAGGTAACTTGCACAACTACAGATCTTAGAGGACCTACATAGCCCACCTGGACTGAGAACAAGGCACAAACTCTGCAAAGTTTCAAGTCAATTTTCTGTTTAAATGAATGCAACAAACCTTTTTTTGTTCCTACATATAACATCAGGAGAAAGTCTGCAGTTCTGTAAAGATGACTCTGTCCAAAGATGTCTCCTGTCCGGTAGGCCAGCTTCTCCCTCAGAGACCTGGACACCCAGCGACACGGGGGCTTTCAGGACATAGGTCTGAACATAGGCAGTACATTTCCCTGCTGGTGCATTCAAACTGGACATGTAAGTGTAGTGAATTGATCAGCTCATCTCTGGATCATCTGATAGGAAACAGTTTTATATGATGGGAAAAAGGAGTAGAGGGTCATGGGATATACACTACAAATATAAAACCCTTTCCCAGTTATGGAGGGATCATTATCTCTTTCACTGATGACCAGAACTGATGACCAGAACTCACGTAGACAACAAGCCTCCATCAGTCTTGTTGCAACTGAAGACTGACACGGGTTAGACTCTGAATCCTCAGCATCGACAGCCCTCTTCCTGGTTTTAGGATTGTGAGGATGCTGGAGAGGGTTTCTACTTTCCAACCTTCCAATTTGTCTGATGTTCCACAGCACCAACACCGTCAGGGTTCAGTTCCCAGTGATGTTAGAACGAGTAACTCCCTGAGCCTTTATGACCAAGACACTTACGTTAGGTTGATCTTCCTGTTTAGGGTTAGGGCTAATCCCAGCTTCTCTGTGTGGTTCAGAGCGCTGAGCAGGGTTGGAGGTTAAATTCTTTGATTTCCTGTTCAGCTCAATACACAGAGAGACACTGGTGTTGCAGCAGTAGGTGGTTTGAGCCCGAAGAGTGGCTGATTTATCCGATCTTACATGTTAGGTATCCACTTCAGAGGCTGTTTGGGTTTCAGCTGGGATAAATCAAGCGCACCTCCAGTGGTCAGAATATTAAAGCCATATTTAGCTGGATATCTTCTGCAGGACCTGGCTGCTGCCCAGACAACATGACAGAAACATGGCCGCAGGGCTTTAGGTTGTAAAAACAAGGTCTGTTACTGCACCGACAGAGAAGAAGGTAAAACTGACTGTGGGAACCTGGAGATGTGGAAACGTGAGCGTGTTGATGAGAGTGATTCAAACCTGAATCTGCTTCAGGTCTGATGGCTCCCACACAATGCCCGTTGTTCTGTGATTCACAGGGTGAACCCTGATGAACAAGTGTGTTAGAAAATAAACCGACAGTAATCAAAGCTACAGGAAGTCTGTGGACACACAAAAACAAGTGAACTGCAACTCCCAGGATGCATTTCAACAAGAACTATCCACTCAAACTGTTTCAGATTCTGTTGGTACAGCTGAAAATGTTGCTTCGTAGAAACCTGATAAAACATCAGGTCATGTGACAAGGATTAACCAATCAGCTCCACAGGATTCACTTTCCACTTTCCATGAAAGGACTGTACAACCAGTCAACAAATAAATAAATCAACCCAGAACATGGTTATTCCCTGATTGCTTGGTTGGTTGCCTAGCAACAGCAGGCGTGACAACAGCACCTTGGATAACAGGATGACAGCGGACACAGCTGCTGTTTTAAATCAGTTCCCTTCAGATTCTGATCGGTTTTAAATCAATCAATAATCAATTCAGTGAACACTGTCTCTTCTCTACAGCAGCTGGGGCTAGTAGTTAAAAGCCTGTACCCATGTGACCTGTGCCAGTGTTACATGATCCAGCAGCCTCCTCAGGTTCAGTGCTGAGGAACATTGAGTGAAAACTTAAAATATGCCTCTGGAAGCAGCGAGACGGGAGAGAAACAAAGAGACAGTGAGACAGATGAGCAAGAGCCAGACAGGATATGGGGGGGGCAGGTTTGGCGTTTGTCCAAATGACTTCCAGATTTCAGTTTGCTGTGGTGACTTCCTACCGTCCTGATTAGCAGCAGCTTCTCTGCAGAGCCGCTGTGTGGACAAATCCTGCAGCTCCACGCCGTCACACACCTTTCACTCAGCCGACCGCCAAACATTTCACTTCCTGTTCCCGTCACATCGCCCACATTTACATCAAATTAATTCCGGTTCACTTCTTTACTGCTTTGAAACTTCAAATGAAAGTGGTGCTAATGTGGACCAGTCAAACACAGACACCTGGATATACTCAATAAATCAAAGTTTCAGACTTTATTCAGCTTGAGTTTAAAATGCTTCACGGCCTGTGTTGATAATATTAAACTAAATGATATTAAAGGAGCCACTGCGTCGATGGAGGAAACTCTAATTCTAATAAAGTCACAAAATAAAAATATCTAATTTAATTGTTCACCTCATTTAACGAAGGTCAGCCAGAAACAGAACGAGGCGGGTTGACAGGAGGATGCGACTGACAGTCGTTTCTGTTTGCAACTGAACGTTTTGATCAGCTACGTTTTTTATTATAGTTGAAAACAGATAAGAAATTATGAACGTCCAGAGGCCGTGGTTAAGAAACTGAAAAGTCAAAGAATAGCTGAAACGCTGCTGATTCATTTTCAGACGATTCATTTATTGATTATTGGAAAACTCATGGATCTCAGAGGCCTGGAACAAAAACCAGATAAAACAGAAAAACCAGCACCAGCTGGGGGCGTCCACATACTTATGGCCACGAGGTGTGCCGTGTGCACCTTCATGCTAATGCTCTGGCTTTGGGAATGCTGCATCTGCTGGGGACTACTGTCAGTGTGTGTGTGTGTGTGTGTGTGTGTGGGTATGTGTGTATATGTGTGTATATGTGTGTGTGTGTGTGTGTATGTGTGTGTGTGTATGTACGTGTATGTGTGTATATGTGTGTGTGTGTGTGTGTGTATGTACGTGTATGTGTGTATATGTGTGTGTGTGTGTGTATGTACGTGTATGTGCGTGTGTACGTGTATGTGTGTGTGTGTGTGTGTATGTACGTGTATGTGCGTGTGTATGTGTATGTGTGTGTGTGTGTGTGTGTGTATGTGTATGTGTTTTTAATAGTTCCTGCAGTGCAGGGGAGCATGCATCAGGCTGTGATCCTGAGACACATTCACTGTCTGCACGTGATAATAAAGACAGAGTCTAATCAGAGTTCAGGTCTGAACTTTTGGAAACTTTGAAGCCAGAAACCAAAAAAGGAGGAAACATCAAAATAAAATCAAGCAGAACAAATAAAGCGAGCTGCAGCTCTGCTGCCTGTGAAACATGAGATCTGATGTGTTTACTGCCCGCGAACGGATGCTAATGAATGCATGCCGAGCTAAACGCCGGGCAGCTATTATTTCCCAGCATGCTCAGTGTAAACAGAGGAGCACGATGTGGAGGAGCCTGAAACTGAGTTTCAGCAGAAGCGTGAATTTCTGATTCTGATTCTTTTTTTCCTGTTAATTGCAACCATCATGTGGGAAACATTCAGCACCAGAGAGATGCAAGCAATTATGGAAAGAGAATAAATAAGAAGAGAATAAGAGAGAAGAGCTGCTGTCAGCACTCTGCAGTCAGGCAACGAGCCCCTGAGCAAGGCATCGGCCCAGCAGCACCGGAGGATGTGCGTGAGGACAGACGCCGTGGGTTAAGGACGACAGAGTACCGCTGAGTTCACTTCACTACACCACGATCCTGGAACCCGCTGAGGAGTCCCAGATGTTGTTTTCATGACGATAAACCAGGTGAAACGAACTAGCATTCGACAGCTGTCTGCACTGCCAACATTTACAGCAACTGATGAGTCACATGACCAGCGGTCAGGTGTGTGCAAACATCTGCATCATCAGTCGGGACTCGCAGGTGAGAGCGAGCAGCGAGCAGAAAACAAGTTGGTGCAGCAGGAAGATGGAGGCAGATGGGCTGGTCTGGTCACACACACACACACACACACACACACACACACACACACACACACACTCTGAGTCATAGCTTTTATACGACAGTGCTGTGCCAGGTGGTCAAAACACACATTCAAATAAAACTTGTTCGAAGCCTCAAAACACTGAGGAACACGTCAACATGCTAATCATGCTAACATTAGCATGCTCGTTACACTGGACTCAACCTGTCTGTCTGCCTGCCTGCCTGTCTGTCTCTCTGCCTGTTTGTCTGTCTCTCTGCCTGCCTGCCTCTCTGTGTCTCTGTCTGTCTGTCTGTCTGCCTGCCTGCCTGTCTCTCTGCCTGTCTCCCTGTCTGCCTGTTTGTCTGTCTGTCTGTCTGTCTCTCTGCCTGAGTGTGTGTCCACAGAGAGAGGAGAACTAAAGGGAGGAGCCGAGGATACGGCCAACAGGACGACAGAATGAGGTAGCCGGCGGATTCTCACGTCTGATTGGACAATGGCAGGCAGCTGGCGGGCTAACGAGCCCGACTGCTAATCAAGGTGTTTGTTTTCATTTTAGAGAGAGAGAGACGACAGGGGAAGAGAGACAAGGAAGAAAAGCTGCGTGAGTCATTTCCAACACACACACACAAACACACACAGGCCATATGTCCTGTTGCTTTGTTCGCACACACTAATGAGGCCTGTGTGTTGTTGTAACATGCTGAGTTGTGTAACGTGTGAGCAGTGTGTTGTGTTTTCAATCCATATGGAGGGACAGTGAGACGAGCCGCCATGACACTGTGACACACACACACACACACACACACACACACCCACACACAGCAGATGGCCTGGGCTCGCTCCAGGTGTGAGACCACAGCTGTGTCTCATTTCAGGCTCTGCCTCCTCCACACATCTCTCTCTCTCACTCACTCACTCACTCACTCACACACACACACACACACACACACACACACACACACTCAGCTGTTCGATGATGCATTCAGGTGACCTCACAATCATGTAATCATGTGACCAGGTGGGAAATCCCATCCCAGCCACAAACTGTCCGTCTGTGTGTGACGTCAAACTCCTTCAACAATAATTAATAAAAGGATCCCAATGATGACTGTGTGTGAGAGTGTGTGTGTGTGTGTGTGTGTGAAAGAGAATGTGTGTGTGCATGCGCTGACTGGCCTGTGAATCAGAGAAGACTTCCTGGATTGTGTTGATTGGTCCAACAGGAACACCTGAGCCCTCAAACCTCCTCAGCCAATCAGCTGTCGTCTCCTGCAGGAACCTTATGGACAGAAGTGATCGAACTCATCATTGCTGTTGCTGCTGTTGACCGACTTTCTGTGTGCGTGCATTCGTGTGTGTGTGTGCGTGTGTGTGCGTCCACCTCTGTGACAGTGTGTGCAGCAGTTGTTTGCGGTTTTGGACTCTCAGCTTGTTGGTTTTGTATTTTGGTTCATCTGTGAGCTCCGACAGCTGAAGGACCTGCAGACACACACACACACACACACACTCAGGTATTTGATATTACAGAATGGTCTTTGTGTGTCAGAGCTGCAGGGATTCATGGTGACTCTAAACGAAAATCCTCGTCCTGTTGAACATTCAGGAGAGTTTTCCTGTGTGTGTGTGTGTGTGTGTGTGTGTGTGTGTGTGTGTATGTCCAGTGAGAAGCTGTGATGACTTCATCAGTTTGCCTGTTTCTGCAGAAAAACACTTGTTACTTCAGGAGCAAATACTGGTCACAGTGAACTGAGCTGTAAAACAACAACAGCAGCAACATAAGGTGACCTACCTGACAGACTTTGACAAACTGTTTGTCGTTGCCTGCAGCCACAACAACGTGTCCGTCTTTGGTTCTGAAGCCCTGAAACAGAGACGAGACGTCAGATTCAGTCTGCTGCTGAACATCACTGAGGAGCCGGAGACAGAGGCACATTAAAATGTTCAGGAGGCAGAGAACCATCGCCTTTTCACAGTCAGCCGTTACCCTGACAACCGTTTATTCAAACATCTGTGAATCACTTCAGATCGATTGATGGGCTCCTGTCAGTCATGTGACAGGTCACCCTGCAGACCTCTGTGGTATCTGCAGGTTTGAGCCATGGTGCGTTCAGAGACTTCGTTACAATCCGTTTCATTGAGCTGATTGTTCGCAGCAGGTATATATGAGCTTCACTCTCATTAAACAGGAAGTCGGCTGCGTCCCTCTCCCACATGAGCATTAAAAGAAGTTCAATAAGCTGGAGGACGTCTGAGGAAACCTGTTAAAAGGCCAGCTGCTGAGGGAGGCTTCTCCTGCCTCCTCCCCCTCCCTCTCTTTCTTCCCCCCGAGTCACCCCCTCCTCCTCTCCTTAATGTTCTTCTTCCTCTTGTACTTTCTCCTTTATCTCTCACAATTGTTTGTAATAAAACCCGTCGCCACATGAGACGAGGGCGAGAACTGCCCGTCTTACATCACAGCACACACACACGCACACACACAGCAGTGACCACATCCCACTGCTGCATGTGTGTATTCAGACCACTAACCCTTTAGTCACACTGCATCAGCGCGCAGCTCCGACCGCCGCCGCGCTTTCATCCACAGCCTCTGGGAGTTGTGGGTAACGCAGTCCACAGGGGGACTGTGACGGGACGTTCAGGCCGGGGGAGCGGGGGGGTCAGGCTCTGCCCCCTGCTGGCTACAGGTGACATCCCAACCACAGTGACCAACAACAACAACGACAACAATGACAACAACAACAACGCCTTTCAGCCTCTTTTAGAGCCTGTATATTTACAGACAGAACAATCAAAAAAAGTCCTGCTGTTCCTGAACGCAGCACGATAACAATGGCGCATGACATCATCACAGCCGCAGCTGCAGGTGTAGGTTCAGGCCCTACAGTCCAATAAAACAAAGCGTTTGCTTCTTTGCTGCTTCGACGTCTTTGTGTGTTCAGTTTCAGTCGGTCAGGTGATCTATGACATCATCATCTTCAGTCACTGTTCTGATCTGATGGCGTTTCCCAACGTTTCTTCTGTTTGGACCTGATGAAACTCGGTCTGTTTGGATCTGAGCTCATCCATCCCGCCTGTCATGTGTCTCCTGCTTGACGCAGTGGATGTCTCAGTTTGGGCGGATGTGAACGTGTCTCAAACATCACATGTGACCTTCGGAGGCGTCAGCAGGGACAATGACTTCTTCAGCTCTAACATCTTCCTCACAAAGCCACAACCGCAAAACCAATAACTCTGTTGTTTCAACTGTCGTGATCTCCGCCCGCTGCACTTTCATCTCCGGCGCCCAAAGGGAGATGGGGGAGGGAGCGCAGCATTGTGGGTAAGGCCGTTCACACGAGGATTAGATCCGAGCGTTGGACAATAACGCTCCGGCTGCTGAGAGACGCCGACCACAAGAATCGAGCCGCCGCTGCTGCCACGTTCACACCAACAGATGGAGCGAGACATCAGGAGGAGCTGACAGTTTATCTGTGTGTGTGTGTGTGTGTGTGAGACGGTTTAATGTGCTCCATAATAACACAGTAACGTCTCGGCTCCCTCGGGCTCAGGGGGGATAATGTGAAGCAGGTTGACTCTTCTCCTCATTCAGCATCACTCAGCTCGCTTCATGGACCCGACTTTGCTGAAGTCAACATAAACTCCACCTGACAGCGTCCGATCGTGAGCACAGGTGTCGTCCCCGCGGGTCCCGTTTGATTCCAGCTGTGCTGCTCTGAAGACAACACGTCTTTTGATTAATCTTCACAGTCAGGGTTAAAGTGTAAGGCCTGCCTGAGCAGAGAGAGGAGGGGTTCAGCTGCGACTTTCTGTGTCAGTCGACCTGAATCAATCCGCCGTAGCTGTAGCTCAGCGTTTCCTGTCTCCACGCTCTTACTGTGAGCCATTGAGCCGACGCCCACGCGTGCTTTGAGTTTTGGTGCTGTGCAGAAATGAGATAATTCAGGTTTTAACGACGCCACAGAGACACAGCGAGGCAGAGGATACGTGCTTCATCTCACCCTCTCATGTTTTCAATCAACTTCATCATTAAACCAACGGTCAAACAGACTGAAGATGATTTCACAGACGACGAATCAGACAAACTCCAGTTTTCATTCACAGGAAGATTAAAACGTGTTTCTACTGTCTCCGTCAGAGCGAGGCCACAGAGATTAGAGATCCATATTCATGTGCTGAAGAGCAGAGATGGCTGAGGTGACATGAGGAGATAACAAGGGAGGACATCAAACCTCTGTGTGTGTGTGTGTGTGTGTGTGTGAGTGTGTGTGTGTCTGTGTGTGAGTGCGTGAGTCATACAGCTACCTGATAAGGTACGATGCTCTCGTGGGCCGTCCCCCAGCGCCTCGCCTCCTTACCTGCATTCAGGTAGTTAGCAGCAATATGGCTGAGACAGGAAACCTGAGAGAGAGAGACAGACAGATAGAGGGACAGACAGATAGAGGGACAGAGAGAGAGAGAGAGACAGACAGAGAGACAGGCAGACAGACAGACAGAGACAGAGAGACAAAGAGGCACAGACAGACAGGCAGGCAGAGTGTTTAGTTGAGGTGTCATCAGTCTGTGTCTCTCTCTGCTGTCTCATGGCGGATGTCTCTCCTGGTCTCTCCTGGTCCTGCTGCTGGAAACTCAAAGTGCTGATCTCAGCAGATACCGAGCTCCCGCCGTGCTACCAGCACTGACACACAGGAAGCACACAGCCACACCTGGCGATGGCGCTGCAGGCGAACCGTCCAATGACCAATGAGGTTATCAATTCGTCCCCAACATGAAGGTCTGCATGGTTCATCAGCGACGCCCCACAGCCGCAACGTCTCGTAAACATTTAATTTGATCTTTTAACTGACAGATGTTGCTCGACTTCCTCGCCTGTCTCCATGGCAACGGGCGGTGTCACATTCCTGCAGCTTTGTGAACGAAGCAAACTGAGGAGGATGATGATTAGTGGGGAGAAGAGGAGCATCAGGAGATCAGGTGGGTGGTGCCACCAATCAGCACACTGGAAACCCTCCAGCTGCAGCGGAACAACACCAAGACTGCAGCCTGAGTGGAGGATGACCAGCTTAATGACGGGTGACGAAGGTGGAGCTCGTTAGCTCGCCATCCAATGCCATCGACTCATCGTTAATACAGCTCGTTAATCGGCCAACAAGCACAAACTGTTTATATGTCAGTGTCTTCAAAATGTGCACAGACGTGCTTCATGAGGGAAGCTTCTCCTGCTTCATCTCCTTCTCCTCATGTTCTCCTTCATCTTCTCCTTCTCCTTATTGTTCTGATTCTCCTCCTTCTCCTCCTCGGTCTCCTGGGGTCTCAGGGAAACTGTCCTGGCTCCAGCAGCCTGAAATTGTTTGTCATCTTCAGAAACTTGGTATTTCTCTTCATGACTGAGCCATTTCCTCCACCAACCGCAACAATTTCAAGACGTTTCAAGCTGAACTTCAGACTTCTGACTGTCCCTCCTTTGGTGTGGAGCTGCTCCTGATGTTTCCTGCTCCTTCAGGACCTGCAGGCAGCGTGCAGAGGTGCGGCTGTGACCTCTGATTGGTCTGTAATCACTAAACTCTCCAGGACAACCGAACCAAACACGGATTCAGAGCCGCCATGCCTGTGTGCTCTCATTGTTCGTCTCTGGTCCCACCGCTCTGTGGTCGACGTGCCTGTGGTCGCAGTGCTTCATACAGGAATGCACCATGGGATATGGGGAGGGGGGAGAGGTGGATTGTGGGTATTTTATGTGTAGCAGCACTGGGAGTCCACCGCAGAGATGGAGACCTCGTAGCCTCGACAGCCAGCGACAGCCTCCGATTCGCTTTTTGTGTCGGGGTCAAGATCTGTCTGTCTCTCTGTCTGTCTGTTTGTCTCTCACTCTGTCTGTCTGTCTGTCTCTCTCTCTCTATCTGCCTCTCTCTGTCTATGTCTGTCTGCCTGTCTCTTTCTCTCTCTCTGCCTGCCTCTCTGTCTGCCTGCTTGTCTCTCTCTCTCTGCCTGCCTGTCTGTCTGTCTCTCTGTCTGCCTGCCTGTCTGTCTGTCCCTCTCTCTCTGCCTGCCTGTCTGTCTGTTTCTCTGTCTGTCTGCCTGTCTCCCTGTCTGTCTCTCTATCTCTCTTTCTCTGTCTGCCTGCCTGTCTCTCTCTCTCTGTCTGTCTGCCTGCCTGTTTGTCCCTCTCTCTCTGCCTGCCTGTCTGTCTCTCTATCTCTCTCTGTCTGTCTGCCTGTCTGTCTCTCTCTGTCTGTCTGTCTCTCTCTGTCTCTCCGCCTGTCTGTCTGTCTGTGGGTGAATACTTTCAGCCATCTTCACCTAAAACCTGTTCTGACCTCTTCCTCCCGGTGACTCAGCAGAGAGTGGAGCAGACTCCGTGTTTCGTGGACTCTGTCAGGAGCAAGAGTTTCTCTCTGGAGGACCATAAAGTTTGTGAATGAGCTGAACTGGTTTGTGTTGCTGCGTCTTTCCCAGCGAAAGATGTGAAAAACAAGAACATATGAAACATAAAACATGTTTTTAAAAGCAACACTGTCACACCAGCCCCGTGTCCTGACACAACAAATCAAACGCACCCCATCGCTCTCAGAGTCGGGGCCGTTTGAGGATTACGCATCATTTGATTGGTCAAAACACTCACAGACATATTCTCCACTGTGTTTAAACTGTTCAAGCTTTTCAGGATAAATCAACCGCACACGCACGCGCACACGCACGCACACACACACACACACACACAGGGAGTCCATCTGCTGTGTGTAATATCAGACAAAAACATTAAATATGGCCTCAGTATCTGCAGCATGACTGGCTAAACACACACACACACACACACACCTCAGTTACCTGTGAGGACAGCAGGTTGCAGTCGATGTGGACTCCCCTCCCCGTCTTGTGTCGCTGCAGCAGGGCAGCCATGACAGCTCCGTGTGCGTATAGCCCCGTTGCCAGGTCCGTCATGGCAACGCCTGGACGCACCGGCTCGCCATCCTGCTGGCAGAAGAGTTGCATTATGGGAGGTGAGGTTGAGTCTGTGAATAGAATAGAATAGAATAGAGTCTGACCTCTGGCCCAGTGATGTGCATCATCCCTGACACAGCAGAGGCGATGGAGTCGTAGCCTGGACTCTGAGACTGAGGACCAGTCTGTCCATAACCTAAACACACACACACACACACACACACACACACACACACACACAGATTATTGCCTCTGTGCCAGTGGGCTGGTTTCTCTCTCAGAGGAAACCCGTCATCCTTTCCAGGAAAACCACATTCGAGCTGTGAGTCTGCCACTCTGACCCAGGACCAGACTGATCTCCTGAAGAGTCCAGGCTCTGCTCGCTTCATGCCAACAACAAAACGCTCCAACACAAAATGATCAACCGGCCCACTGACTGGATGCTCCTGACGTTTACTGGGTCACATGTTGAAGGCTGATCAGGAGCATCAGTAACAAAGGTTAAATATGTACCTGCGACCTGAGCTACAGCTGCACACAGAGCTGAACCCTCAGCCTGATAAAGCCGAGGGAGCTGATGGAGCTGATAGAGATTGATGGAGCTGATGGAGCCTGATGAAGCTGATAGAGGTTGATAGAGCTGATGGAGCCTGATGGAGCTGATGTTTGTCTGCAGAGAGCAGCCAGCAGCCTGAGCAGTGGAGCAGCTGCAGAGTCACAGAGGGAAGTGTCTGCGTCAGACCAGGAGGACATGCTGGTCGTCTCCTCCCACAATCATGGGATTGTGCAGCGTGAATTCAACCCCAGGGTCAGACTGTCAGTGGAGAGCTGAGCCGCGGCGCTGCAGCACCATCGTGGCAACACAGCGGCTCCGAGTCTGTCAGACACACAGGTGGCCGGGCCTCCTGGGATGATCCAGGTGTGGCAGGAGCAGATAGTCCCTGAACTTTTGGATCCCACCTCTTGGTGAAGGTTCAGGTTCCCAAACACAAAGTCTGTAATCTTCAATTATCAACTTGAGTTTCCATATTTCAGGTGTTTTGTCAACGTCTGTGTCAGAATCAGTCGCCTGAATAACATGTCACTGAACTTCTGCTCAGACCTGCGGTGAAATGCTGAGGTGGACACACCAAGCTTTGACATGATTGGCTCAGGACACATCTGACATCAGGCCGAATAAACATTGACGTCTGTAAGGAAGACGATCCGTCAGTCAGATCCTTTAAACTTTCTGCGGATGATTTTAATTCAATAAGATGAAACCTGGTGAACATCATCCACTAGAGCGAACGTCAGGAGATCTGCGTTAAAAACCTTCCTGCTGAGTTTCCTTGATACGATCACAGAGGAGCCCCGGGTTTTTGGGACGGGGACACAAATAAGTGAAGCGTCCCGCTCTGGTTCAACCGCTCAGGGTGAAACCAGGCTGTAAATCTACCCACTGCATCCAGCTGCTGCAGCTTAATGAGGCCTCCTGGGTGATGTAGTTCTGAAGGATAGGAGGGTGAGGAGGAGAGAAGGAAAAACAAAAAGCTGTGGGAGTGAGTGAACAGAGGAGGAAAAGCAGAAGAATCGAAGGACAAAGAGGAAACGATGTTTAAAGTCAGACGGACACGTGTTTATTTGAGTTTTCAACGACATTCTTCATAGATTCAGTTTCACGATACAGTTAAACTGCACAAAACTTTATTATTCTTATTAAAATCCTTAACGTTAAATATTAATATAAATATTCCTTCATTGAGTTTAATTCCGCTTTATTAATATAAAACAAAACCACAACAGTTGGTTTTGCAGGGCTCTCTGACAACACTGTTCGGTTCTGTTTGGATCTGCTCTGCTCTTTAATAAGATGATCTGATCATCATCCAGGCAGAGAGAACATCTGTCACCACAAAATATGAATGAAAACAGAACAAAAGTCATTTTCAGGAGCATGTTGACTGATCTGAGACGCAACGCTGCAGAAACAAACTTTATTATGTTAACGTGCTAAAGGCCTTCGATATTTTCTGCTAATGTCAGAACGCTAACAGCTCACTCAACATGCAAAATTAACCCTCGTTAGCAAGTTTCTCATCCCAGAAATCTGAGGATTGACACTCATGAGTCCTGATTTCACTGCTGGTAACTTCAGATGCTGCAACAGCTTTCAGACACGGAGCCAGAATAATAAGGTGCACTTAACGTTGAAGTAACCTGGAAATGAGCAGCGTCACACAGGAGCGTACCGAGGAGAAGCTGAACTCCTGCAACTTCAACAGCCTGCAGGCAAAAACTGAGCAGTTCAGATTCTGACAGGTCAATGTGGAGTCGAGCCAATTGAAACATGAGCTTTCCTCTGGCGCCACCTTCAGGACAAGGTTAACATCATCAGCTCCAAGAACCACCGACTCTTCATGGTGCAGAGTGAGCTGACAGTGCTGCTGACTGCTGGGTCGTTCCTCACAGCAACCGAGCACAACAGTGCAGGAGAGAGTGAGTCTCTGTTGATCCATGAAGCCCGTGAACACAGCGAGAACACACACTGGAGCTGATCTCAGAGGCCTCACAGTGAAAAGACACAGAGTGTGTTTCTGTCACAACCTCAGTGAATCCAGTGTGTGTGTGTGTGTGTGTGTGTGTGTGTGTGTGTGTGTGTGTGTGTGTGTGTGTGTGTCACAGCTGCTGGTCATTGAGTGTGCGGAGTGGCTGCACCGTGGAAACAGCTGCGATGTCAATGAGGAAACATGAGTCTGTGTTTCCTGTGGAGTCCAACGACATCTAGTGGCTGAGTGTGAGAACTGCAGGCTGCCAGTCAAACCCAGCAGTCCTGCAGGCAACACACACACACTCACACACACTTTTCACTGTGAGATCTCAACGCTGCCTGTCATTCATTCATTCAATGACCATCCCTCTAGTGCCACCCTCAGGATGTAGTAACAGCACAAGGTGCTTCAAGTTCAAACACACCATCTGCTGTGACCCTGTCCTCCATCCTGCAGAGTAGTGACCTTGTGCAGTGATGCTCTGCTCCCAGAGCTCCTGCCACGCTCTGATCTCTCCCTGGAAGTCCTGCTCTATGACCTTGTAAAGCTCCATCTGTGACGTCCTCTGGACCTCCTCCACTGTGTCAGAGCAGAGACCCTTCACTGCACCGTCACTGAGGAGAAGAAGGAGGAGGAGGAGGAGGAGAAGGAGAAGGAGAAGAAGAAGAAGAAGTAGAAGAAGAAGTGTCTGTCTGCAGATGCAGCAGCAGGGCGGTGCAGAGCAGCGATTGTGTTGCTGCAGCTAAAACACTGTGTGTGTTCTCAGTGCTGTGTGTCCTGATGGAGAAGCAGAGCTCCACCTGTCCCAGTTCAGGTGGTTGGTGCTGAGTCTCCTCCCTCAGATGCCTCAGAGCGGTGCAGCAGAGCTCTCCACTGACAGTCTGACCCTGGGGGATGAATTCACGCTGCACAACCCTGTGAATGTGGGAGGAGACGACCAGCATGTCCTCCTGATCTGACACAGGCACTTCCCTCTGTGACTCTGCAGCTGCTCCACTGCTCAGGCTGCTGGTTGCTCTCTGCAGACAAACATCAGGCTCCATCAGCTCCGTCAGGCTCTGACTCAGACTTAAGGTCTCAGCTCCATGTGACCTGCAGGGGGCCACAATAACGCGGGTCCTGCTGCCTGCAGACTACTGTGCTGCGCTGCATTCAGGAACAGATCGGGAACTTCTAGATCCTTCTTAATCTTCTCCTCATCTTTTATTCATAAAGAGAATAAATTCTTAATAAACTCTGAAAAGCTGTGAAACACTGGGAAGAGATCAATTAGTTGCTGAGGAGACTCTTTTGTCTCGTGTGACTGTAGAGGAGCTTGGACCAACACAGATGAGCAAACTCTTTACGTTTCAGCATGTGAGCTACAGACAGTGGACTGACGCCTGAAGAGCTGTAAACCATCAAAAGCTTTCTATGGATGAGGCAGCGCAGCCACTGAGGGACTCAGCACCTGATATGGAGCAGTAGACGAGTCGTGGGTTCACTCTGCTCAGCTGCTCGTAGCCTAAACCCATGTGACCAAGTTTCCCCGGCAGGTAGTTTTCAACCAGCACGTCACACACTCCTGCAAGCTGAGACACACACACACACACACACACACACACACACAGTGTTAATGTGAAACACTGAAAATAAACACTTCCAGCACGGCGACATTTGGTTTGCAGCCATGTGACTTCAGGACGTTGCAGTGGATATGAAGGCTTCACACACCTTCAGTAAACTGCAGGTTTCTGACAGATCTGTTGCTTTTAATCTGTTTCTAAAAAGATGGAACATTTATGTTGATGTTGAAAACAGTTCACATTTCATAAGCCTCCATTACAGAGTATTTAAAGTACCGAGTGCTGAAAACTGACATCAAGTGTCAGGCAGCAAGAGGTGCCCCCCAGTAGGTTAAATCTTGCTGACTCTGTCTCTCCTTCCGACACCAGTGGTGCTGCTGCTTCTCTAAACTGGCTGACCACCATCTACTGCAGGTAAACACCGACCACGGACTCATTACAACCACGCTGCCAAACACCTGAACTGTGCCTTTAACATTTGAAAATGTTTGTTTTGTTTGTTGAATCAAAAAAGCTTTTAACAGAAAAACAAAGTCAGATATGAAATAACGTGTATTCAGGGTTAGTGATGAATATCAGGTCGCAGAGTCGTACCTGCTGGATGACGTTTGCTCCTCTGGGATGCTTCAGGTCCACGGCAATACTCTGAAATCAGATGATCCATCATCAGAGGGTCATAACTAAACTGCTGGAACATCAGACTGAACCTGTGTAGACTGACAGGATACTAAAGATCCAGACAGGAGCTTTTATCTCTTCTCCATCAATACTCACTACTCTGTGGATGGATTTTATCATTCTACACTTCCTGCCTGTTCTGCTGTCAGACACCCATGTCTCTGCAGTGTGATACTAATGGAGTTTATCCATTAAACATGGACTTTCGTTGCTGCACAGGAGTGAAGCCAAAGCTTGTGGTTTGTTTTGCACTGCTGCAGGTCAGTATGAGCTGGTGTCCTGTCTCTGCATGCATCTTTACTTTCATACTGTTATAAGCAGCCCAGAGTCATCCCTGCAGTAAAATGAAATGTCCTGATGTTTGTTGCACAGCACATAAACTGTGTGTGTGTGTGCATGTGTGTGTATATGTGTGCATGTGTGCATTTGCATGTGTTCATGTGCGTGTGTATGTGTATGTATATGTGTATGTATATGTGTGTGTGTGTGCGCGCATGTGTGTTACCACTACATGTCAGACAGACACTTACCTTTTTGTTCCGGTTGACACTGAGGAAATACGCGCTCTCAGTGGCGACAAACGGAGGACCCCAGGCTCTGGTGTCATCACCTGCACCTGTATAACAAAACACACAACAGCTCTCACAACTCCCACAATCCTTTGCTCACACTCAGTGATGAAGTGGAGCAAGGTGAAGCAGACAGAAAGGCACAAACAACCAACAGTGACCCACCTGGTCTCTCCACTTTGATCACCTCAGCTCCCAGGTCTCCCAGGATCATGGTGGCGAAGGGACCGGCCAGAACTCTGTGGACATTTGTTAATATTTCACTTGAACCTGACGACTTCATCTCTGCTCCTGTAGCAGAGGAGATCAATACAAACACATGAAAACTGATTGTTACTGCAGTTTCCAAACCAGCGCTTACCTGGTCAGGTCTAACACTCTGATGCCCACCAGTGGCAGAAGCTTGTCTCCTGTCAGATTGAACATGGATGGTGAATCAGACCAACAAGAGTGAGGGGACAAGAGTAAACAACAATCTGGATTCGTTTTTTCATTATTAATAATATAACATATAATTAAATATGACTTATGGTGTATTAAAGCTGGTTTAGATCAGACGTTATTGATCTGATCTGACTGAACTGAACCACAGGTTAGCCAGCAGCAGTCTACACACAGAATTACAGCTGACTCCACTTTCCGCAGAATGCGTCAATAACGTGATAATTTAATATAAATGAATGTGAAATGTTACCCGTTGTGTACTTTCATGTACTTTTATATACTTTAATGTTGATACTTGTGTGCTTTTACGCAGGTTAAAGTCAGATTGCAGGAGTGTGTGTAGTTGTGGGTAGGTGACTAAGTGTTTAACCGGAAGGACCCGTCATAAAACAGTTTGCAGCCAGTTTGACTGAGTTAGCTTCGCTTTGACCAACAGTCGGCGTTGTTTCTGTGGCCACTAAATAAAGTGTGAAATATTCCAGAACAACGCCGTCTCTCATCCACAACTGAGTTATTTCATCCCGTGCGGGTGTTTTGTGTCGATTACCGGACCGATGTCGGTGACAGTCAGAGGCTAACAGGAAGCTAACAGGCTAACGTTAGCCAGCTAGCTTTAGCTCCAGCTACCTGCTTGTGCGTTTGACAGCGTCCGCCCTCCGACCGGACACCGGGCTGGATGATGCTTCAGCAGTTGTGATGTAAAACCGGACGGACGCAGAGCCGAAACATGGCTTTTCAACACTCTGAACGGCGCCGACATGTTCCCAAGAGTCAATCAACACTCTGCGCACCAACGTCCGGCCTCCGCTTTCAAAATAAAAGTCGCACGAGTCACGACTTCCGGCGCTCTTATGCAAAGTCTCAGTTTGTGTTCGTCGTGTTGTGTCTTCCATCACATCAGTGTCACACAAACAAAAATACAAATGTCAATAATCCAGGCAGTCGTCCAGTCCTCTGAATTAAAAAAAATATCCCACCAACCTCAGAGTCAAGTTTCACAATTATAATAAAGGACTGTAATTTCCTGATATGTAAACTTTATCTATAATGGAAAATACATGTTTCACATGTATTAAATGCCAAGTTTCCCTAAAGGCCAGAGAAACTTTACCTGGTTTCTTTAGAAAAGGTTCAGATTTGAAGTGGAGCGTTTTGTAGTGTGACAGACCAAACTACGGAAGTCATCACATGTTCATGTCCTGTGTAAATATAGATAATGAATAAGTAACTTAAATAATATATGAGTTAAATAATATTTACTTTTAACACTTGAAAACACTCTGATATGATCTGTTTCATGTGAATATCACGTTCACTGTAGTCCTCCTCTGTTTGGTTCAAATTATTTTCTCATCTGAACAAATATGCTTGAGGAATAAAAGCAAGACACGTTTATGGGATTATGGGATTTTTAAGTAGCTATGTTAAATAGCTGTGGCGACATTTTGATGTGTCATTCTTGTTTTAGCTGTGCAGGCTAACGGCTAATAGTCCCTGGATACAGTTACCCGCGTGAGACGAGCATCTGGCGCGTTCACGTGAGGCTCAGCTAGGGAGTCGATTCCGCCCGTTTTAACCGCAAGCTGCGCGCGGTTCCCAGCATTAAAGACAGGGAGAACGATGGGTTAGTAGTTTTATTTTATAGGGAACCTTTTGTTTACCTGCCTCTGTCGTTATATCTCACCAGGAACATGTCACATATAGGTTTTACTGTTTACTTTTCAAATTAAAAGCCAGCTCCATGGCCAACTGACAGGCATTTAATTTAGTTAATACGGTCTATATCAGGGGTGTCAAACTTACGGCCCGCGGGCCAGATCAGGCCCGCAAACGGGTTTAATCCGGCCCTCGAGATGATTTGAAGTTTAAATTAGCTGCGACTTTTCAATGAAAGAAACAGCTGTTCTAAATGTGTCCACTGGGTGTCGCAATAGCAATTATGTTAAGCAGAGTATTTTGTTCAATCCCAGATAGGCTGTGACTTAAAGTTGTATGCCTTTGTAGATAGAGTAGATAGTAGATCGATATGAGACGAAGTTTAAGTTCCAATCACTGAGGCATTGTGTTCTTGAAATTGCACCAATTTTTTCCTCAGAATTTTCAACTAATTTGAAGTGTTCTGTAAAGAGCATTATTTGTGATGTGTTCAGAATGTGCTTGTACTATTTTGGACCAAAGTAAAACAAAGGAAACAAATCTGAAGTTGTCGTTATTTTTAAGTTATTATGTCATGATTTTACCGGTCCGGCCCACTTGGGAATAGATTTTCCTCCATGTGGCCCCTGACCTAAAAAAATGAGTTTGACAATTCTGGTCTATATTGTTCACGTGTAAAGGCCAATTTTAAAACTGGCTGCATTGGTGGGACATTTCCGATTTCGTGATATCTGTGGGGGATAAAACACAAAAAGTGAAAACCATTCAACTAATTTTAAACTAATGACATCATGCAATCAGTCAGCACACACACCCACACATATATAACAAAGGTATATTGAGTGTAAATTCTTGATTTTGATTGCAAACATCATCTTAATTGATAAATTTACACTCAGGCAGAGCAGTACCTGTAGATGCACACAGCTCCTGCTCTGTCTCATTCTCTGAAGCAACATCACCCTCGAAATCCTGCTGTCAATGACATGTACAACGGTTAATACAAAACAGAGTAAGGCTGAGAGATACAGGAAACATTCTGATGTTTCTCAGAACTGACCTCATGACCTTCACTTCATATGTTCTTGTATATTGATCTTATTGAAATTAAAATCTGTCTCCACACTTGGTGTTTAGTGAGTGGTGGTCTGCAGGAGGTTTGTGAAGAACATAAGACTGGGGCCTGAAAGAGGAGATGTGGAACGTGTGACTGAAGGAAGTGATGAAACAGGAAGTGAACCTCTCAACAGCATCTACACTGAGCTCTACATCACAGAGGGACTGAGTGAAGAGGTTAATACCCAACATGAGGTGAGGCAGCTGGAGACAACTTCCAAGATGGAGACCCTCCATGACACTCCAATCAAGTGCCATGAGATCTTCAAAGCCTCACCTGACCAACAGAGACACATCAAAGTGGTTCTGACTAACAGCGTCAGCTGGTGTTGGAAAACCTTCTGTAGTTCACCTGACTGCAGAGGGTTTAAGAGAACCAAGATGTCAGTCTTCTGATTGTGCTTTCATTCAGAGCTGAATCCTGTCAAAGACGAGCAGCATAACTTTCAGGCTGCTCCATGTTTTCCATCCAACATTACAGGTTGTCACAGCAGAGAAGCTCGCTGTCTGGAAGCTTCTGTCTTGGACGCGTCTGGATGAAAGCAGACTTTCACTGGATTTCCACAACAGTCAGGTGGTGTCTGATGTCACACAGGAGTCTTCAGTCAACGTGCTGCTGACAAACCTCATCAAGGGGAATCTGCTTCCCTCGGCTCTCGTCTGGATAACTTTCAGATCTGCAGCAGCCAATCAGATCCCTCCTTCTTGTGTCGACAGGGTGACGGACGTACGAGGCTTCACTGACGCCCAGAAGGAGGAGTATCAGGAGGAGATCCAGTGATGGAAGATCTGTCCAGAACTATCTCACACATCAAGACATCCAGGAGCCTCCACATCATGTGTCTGATCCCAGTCTTCTGCTGGATCACTGCTACAGTTCTGGGCCACATGTTGACCACAGACCAGAGAGCTGCCCAAGACCCTGACTGACCTGTACTCACACTTCCTGCTGGTCCAGACAAAGAAGAAGAAGCAGAAGTATGATGAGGGACAGGAGATCCACAGGAGCTGAGCAAAGGCTGGAAGTTCTTCTGAAACTGGGGAGGCTGGCGTTTGAACATCTGGAGAAAGGGAACATCATGTTCTACCAAGAAGACCTGGAGCGGTGTGGTCTGGATGTCACAGAGGCTTTGGTCTACTCAGGAGTTTGTACAGAGATCTTCAAAAGAGAGTGTGTGATCTTCCAGAAAATTATCTACTGCTTTGTTCATTTAAGTATTCAGGAGTTTCTGGCTGCAGTCTACATGCTCCACTGTTACACCAACAGGAACACAAAGGTACTGGAGGACTTTTTGGGGAAGATAATGATGTCTCTGGTTGAGGAAAACCATGGAAATCCCTGAAGAGTCAAAATGGCCACTTGGACCTGTTTGTTCGCTTCCTTCATGGCCTCTCTCTGGAATCCAACCAGAGACTCTTCGGAGACCCGCTGGGTCGGACAGATAACAGTCCAGGAATCATCCAGAGAGCCATCAACAACCTGAAGGAGATGAGCAGTGATGAGATCTCTCCTGATAGAAGAAGCATCAACATTCCCACTGTCTGGCAGGAGATGAACAACCACTCAGTTCATCAGGAGGTCCAACAGTTCCTAAAGTCAGAGCAGGAACTCTCTGAGATCCACTGCTCAGCTCTGGCCTACATGCTGCAGATGTCAGAGGAGGTTCTGGATGAGTTGGACCTGAAGAAGTACAGAACATCAGCAAAGGGACGACAGAGGCTGATTCCAGCTGTGAGGAACTGCAGAAAGGCTCGGTAAGTCCAGATGGTTCACATCATTAATCAGAGTAGATGAGTGGTTCAGTTCTTTCAGATGTTCTCTGTTAACTTCTCTCTTCTCGTTCTTCAGTTGGTGTTCCACTCTGTTTCATAAGCAAACATTATCTGTGGGCTGTGATTTGTCCCAGAGCTTTGTTTCAAAAATGCCGGAGTGTAAAAGTTTGTTTGTTTCCATGTACAGTTCATGAACACAGGTCTTCTATATTTCTAATAATTGTTCATGCCTCAGTTTGTTCTTCTGTGTTTCTTCCTTTGGGCGATGGAGGCAACATGCAAACCTGCTGCAGCACATGAAGGACTTTAGAGGTTTAATCCCAGCAGCATTTTACAGTGATGAGTGAAAACAGGAGCGTCATTAAGTCATTATTATATAAAGTTATTTAGTCAGACATACAGCTGAAACCAGATTTATCTTCACATTATGTTAAAGAGTTTTAAATAAGATCTGAAGCATTTTCCAATTTCTGAGGTTTTACAGAATTCCTCTGTTCCAGTTATTATAATTATATTCTCTATCATTGTTCTGGATCCATTTTACATTAAATACACATGTTTATATGTTAGTAGCCTCAAATCAAAGGTTCCACTTGACTCTGTTTCTTAACATTATCACTAAACTAATAATAATCAATTAGTTTTTATACTTTTTATGTATTTAAAGCTCTTTGGAAATTATTATTATTATTATTATTATTATTCTATAAACTGAGACTGTAGCTCCTATCAGCTGAGCCACTGTGACAGTTGTGTGATGGTACTGAATTGTTGGAACAGGTCCTTTAGACTGGAGGTTGGCTTAGGGTCAGCAGCGAGTCCTGAAAACCAGGACACAGAACAAGACGAGTGCTTCAGTCCAGAATTTACCCGGTTCAGCAGGACTAAGGAAACGAGGTCTGGTTCGTGAAAAGAGTCCATGTGAGAAGCAAGTCACCGCTTGCCTCCTACTTCGGCTAAACTCAAAGTGTATTTATCAGAGGTCCTGCATGCTAACTCGGGACAATAATTGGCTCATATGGCTCAAATTCGAGTTTCCTCCTCACAGAAGCACTGTCCACAAAATCAAACCAGACAAATCACATGAAATGGGACCAGACATTTTGTGTGGTCACGCTTTCTGCATCACAGAGAATCGGCATCAGCTCCGTGACTTGACTCCAGTGACGTCAGTTACACAGCGATATCTAAAGTTTGCTAACATGAGCTAACATTAGCCCCTGTAAACTGCTGCTCATAGGAAACAGAGTCTGTGGCTGTGAAAGCTCTGAGTGTGTTGAAACCAACAATGGAGCATTTTATTCCTGATGAGTTCAGCTTTTCCTGTGAAAGATGGAAGTTGTTCCACGGTCTTGCTGAAGTCTTCTCATTCTGGTCAGCTGCTAAGAAAGAAACTCACAGGTGTTATCGTGTCTGTTGAAAGAGGAAATGCAGTTTCCAACAATAACAGAGGTCTGATGGAAAACAGAGGAGCAATGGCAGAATTCACTTTTAATAGATCTTATACACACCAAAGGTCAATGCTGTGTTTTTAATGCTGATACACTGACGGCTAATTCTTTCTGACGTATACATCATGTTGAAATATACTGTTGGAGAAACAACATCCTGCAGTGTCGCCAAGTATATCAATAACATATGTTTCATTATATTAATATTTCATTATGATCAGAAAATAAGTAATGTCAGCTTACTTCATTTCTGAACCTGCTCTGTCAGACGTCACTGAGTTTTCCCACGTATGGACGTGAACCTGAAGGCAGCAGGTGGCTGCAAAGAGACATCATCTCTCCCAGCTGAACTCATTCACTGAGTCAGACAAATAGGTTTCTGATGGAGACGGCCTCATGCTCACTTTGTGGAGAGGCTGGGATCAGATCACACTGACTGTGGACGTTATGGACGCCTGAATGTAACCACGTTACCTCTTCATCTGCAAGATTCAAGTAACACAGAGTGAAAGCTGCAGGTGTGAGAGAGAGTGATGAGAATCATTGTTTCCTGTCAAACACAGTGAGATGAGATCAGCTGAAGCTCTGATGTGAAGAGTAAATGACCATCAAAACAGGAAATGTCAAACTGTTCATCAAAATGCACTGGCAAATATAACGCTCTTTTCTCATCATCATATATTTTGTGTCACAACAGATTTATTATGGATTGATTTTTTCTGATTTTAGATTTGACTTTCACCTGAGAGAGCTGGACCTGAGTAACAAGAACCTGCAGGATTCAGGAGTGAAGCTGTTGTCTGCTGACTGAAGAGTCCACACTGCAGACTGGAGACTCTGAGGTCAGTTCACTGACTCTGTTCCTATTTCAGATTTTCTATGTTTAATTAACAGTTGAAGCTAATTGATGTTCAGACATAACTTTGATCTGTTGAAGCCGTGAGTAGGTATCATTTTTGTTGTGCCTTATAGGAGTAGGTTATTAGCAAAAATTAATAATTATCTATGATAATTATTAACTGAAAGAATATTATTATTAATAAGAATTAATAATGATGGGCACCACCCGGTATCAGGACCTCAATAACCACCAAAATCAGTGTTCACAAGTTGTTCGCTACAGATATCAGTACCTGGGAGATAAATGATATGCACAAGACTTAACAATGAAGGTGTGAACTGAAAGCACTGACTCTTTTTAACCAGCCTTACAACAACACTCTGTACAAACAATGCAGACAACTTCTTTAAAACATAACACAGAATTTATTAAAAATCAATGATATCAATTAATAATCGATAACACCTCCTCAATCAATAGACATCCACTATGTATCTATTCTAGATTACAAGTGTGTGTGCGTGTGGGTATGTGTGTGCGTGTGTGTGTGTAAAAAGAGGAGGGATGAGGTTATGGACGAAGGGAGGAGAGGGAGTATCAACATGCTAAGAGCTTCGCCAGAGGAAATGACCGCTGAGGTTTGAAAAGACAACGGCTAGTGGCGCTTCGTGAGCTTTACTGTGTGTCTCTTGAAAAATTAGTTTTCACCGTGTATAACCCGTGTGTATGTGCGGTTTGCTAGAAGGGGGTAAGAAGGGAAAACACACATAAAGAAATTTCGCCTGGGTCAAGTAGACCGAGTACGCCCGATCAAAGAGATATGTGAGAAATGTGACGCTGGTCCATTAATACAAAGCGGGACTTGTAGTCCGTTAACTTAACTTATACAATAAATTGTATAGAAAATACACTTAAAACTACCTCTGCCCAAACTGCCCCTCTCTACGCGCCTACTAACGCAGGGGAGATGCGTGAGATCCGTTTTGGGTCCGCCTGCTCTCGCTCGATAACGACGTAGGCCGTACGCTTCTGTCGGCGGTTGGTAAGTGGGGTTGAAGAAAGACGCAGCGGTCCTTTCTTCCTTCTGCAGGTACTTTGAGCACTGGCAGCGGCGGCGTCCATGGCGGCGGCGGCCAGGCAATCCGCGATCAGCGCGGAAGTGGCAAGTTGGGTCTGCAGGTACTTTATTGAGAGCGCTGGCGCCACTCTTCGGATCCGGAAGAAGGTTTCACTCCTTTACGCCGCGGGATCAGCTGGGAGCTAGACACGACTGGGAGCCGTGTGGAAGAAAGAAGGTTTTACCTCTTTTACGCCGTATTAGCTGGGAGCCGGGTGGCAGCACCAGACACAGACTGGGAGCCGGTGGAGAAGGCCTCACTCTTTTACGCCGTGGACTAGCTGGGAGCCAGACACAGACTGGGGAGCGTTTGAAGCGGTGGTCTACTCCCTTTTTGCATCAGGGTGACTGAAGGGAGCTAGACACAGACTGGGAGCCGGTAGAAGAAGAAGGTTTCACTCTTTTTTACGTCGGACTAGCTGGGAGCCGGTGGCAGCCAACTAGACACAGAACATGCTTGATGTGGTTCACTCCTTTTGCATCGGGACTAGCGGGGAGCTAGACAGACTGGGGAGTCAGAAGTTAGAGGGTTAGGGCAGGCAATATACTCTGGCAACATTCGCCGCATAGCAGGGTGCTGGGGCGGTGGTTGTCCAATGGGAATCACACTCACAGGGGGCGATAGAGGGGTTAGGACGGAGATAGCCTGTGCTCCTTCCCCTGGTCTGGCCCTTTGATCTGAGAGACAAAATGGAGCGGGTGTTGGTGGTTCCCTGCATGCTTGGGGGGGCTACAGGAAGGCCACCAGGGGGGTGGCCAGCAGGTAGGGGGCGGAGGTGTCCCCACTCCTGTGTGCTCTGGGCCCATAGGTTCAAGATAAGGAGCAGCCAGGATGCTAATGGCCTGTCTAACTGGGGTCAGCCGCTGCACCCAGCAAGCAAAGGCAGAGTGAATGGGGATGGAGGTGTCCTGCATACCTTAGGACCTGGCTCTCAGGTCTTAGACAAATGAGAGCAGCCATTTGGTTGGTCTGGGTAATCTTTGATCTGTATCAGACCTCAGGTCGTAAACCTTGTCGAGGGCCTGTTGTGTTGTATGAGGCCCAACAGATCCATGAAGCTGTAAATTTCCTTTTGTTCATGTTGTTGAACTAAATTCAGTCTGGAGCCAAGCAAAAAAAGACTCAGTCTGTTAGAGAAACGTAGAAAATGTCCACTGTTGGTTGTTAAAGTCACTGAATGTTGATCATTGGTGGGAAATGGTCACATGATCTGTCTCCAGAAGATCTTCTGAACTCATGTTTGATTGAACTGATCAAGTTTACTTGTTGAAGTAGAAACATTTCTTTGGTTTCTGTTGATTTCAATGTGTTTTCACAGATAATGTCCGATCAATAATATGGATCCTTCACAACACACACATGCACATTTCCAAATGCAGCTGTTTAAATTCAATTCAATTCAATTGTATTTATATAGCGCCAATTCACAACCAAAGTCATGTCAGGACACTTTACAAACAGAGCGGGTCTAGACCATACTCATTACTATTAGTTACATCCAACAGCTCCACCATGAGCAAACACCTGGAGAGAGTGGTAAGGAAAAACTTGTGTCATGGTTAAGGAGGAGAACGAGACCAGGTGTGCAGAATCAGAAGTAATTTTTAATTAGGCAAAAGTAACAACGAAAAAAGGCAATCAGGCAAAACCACAGGGAAAAACCAAAAGTGATGGCAAAAGGACATAAACTCCAGAAAATCTCTAGGGAAGGGAAAAACAAAGTGTCAACCAAAAACAATGGCACAGCCACAAAGTCCAAAAATACAATAATTCCAAAACTCCAGAAAAACAAGCTAAAATCTATGGCACAGCCACGCACGGGAAAAAACCCCCAGAAAGAAGCGCCAAAAACACTACAGAGGAGAATAAACAGTTCCACTGGGAGCGGAGAGGCAAAGAACAATGAGCAGAGGTCTAGACGGCAAAAAGCAACGATCTAACAGGGACTGGAGAAAACAGTTCGGTATAAATAGAGGAGTAGATTACTGATGACATGCAGGTGTGATTAATAGTTCTAGAAAAAGAAATCCAAAGACCTCCCCCTTCACCATCTTAAAAAGAAAGAACTCCACCCATACATCTGATTGACAGATTCAAGTGATTTTCATTCACATCATTTATTCTTCATTCAGGTTGAAGTTTACAGTTTGCTCAGAGATCAGCTGTGCTTCTCTGGCCTCAGCTCTGAAGTCCAACCCCTCCCATCTGGCAGAGCTGGGCCTGAGCTACAATGAGCTGTGGGATTCAGGAGTGAAGCTGCTGTCTGCTGGACTGAAGAGTCCACACTGCAGGCTGCAGACTCTGAGGCCAGACTCAATGTTTTTCTTCTGAAGTTATGGCTGACAGTAACCCGCAGACATCAGGCTGATGTTACACTGATCCACTCCCCTGAGTGTCTTCCTGCTAAAGTCTCTTTTCTTCTTTTCACTGGTTCAGTCTCTTCGCTGTGGCAGAACAGTTGATCTGCACGCAGCAATAGTTTAACTGGAAGATGCTGTGTCTTCATGACTCCTCTGGTTCTCACAGAAACATTGTACATGTGTTTTGTTCACATTTCCCCAAAATTCATCCTGACATGTTTGCATCTTTGGAAACTTTGGGATCTGGAGCTGACTCTGAATCAGTTTCTATGTTTTTATTTGTTTGTCTGCACAACATGAGTGTGTGTAGATGGAGCCACAGGTGGAGCTGCAGAGTTAAGAGGTGAACTCACTCCATCTTTTAGCTGAAGTAGCAGCACGGTGTCGCACAGTAACAAGACTCTGTTTTGATGTTCCTGTCTGACAGATTGAATCTGCATCCTGTTGTTCAGCTGTTCAGACCTTCAGCTCTGGTCAGATTATTAAACACGAACGATCCAAGCAGGGACTTTTTCTGTTTACACTTACATCATTTGTTCTTATTCAGGTTGGGGCTGCAGTTTGTCGAGATCAGCTGTGCTTCTCTGGCCTCAGCTCTGAAGTCCAACCCCTCCCACCTGACAGAGCTGGACCTGAGTGGGAACAAGCTGCAGGATTCAGGAGTGAAGCTGCTGTCTGCTGGACTGGAGAGTCCACACTGCAGACTGCAGACTCTGAGGTCAGTTCACTGACTCTGTTCCTATTTCAGATTTTCTATGTTTAATTAACAGTTGAAGCTAATTGATGTTCAGACATAACTTTGATCCATGAAGCTGTAAATTTCCTTTTGTTCATGTTTGTTGAATCAATTCAGTCTGAGCCACAAAAGACTTGTGTCTGTTAGAGAAACTGTAGAAAATGTCCACTGCTGGTTGTTAAAGTCACTGAATGTTGATCATTGGTGGGAAAATGGTCATACGATCTGTCTCCTAAAGATCCCTCTGAACTCATGTTTGATTGAACTGATCACGTTTACTTGTTGAAGGAGGTTACTTTTGGTTTCTGTTGATTCTAATGTGTTTTCACAGAACACACACACACACACACACACACACACAGATCAGAGCATATTTCCAAATGCAGCTGTTTAAAGGATCAGTATAACACTGATCCTCTGATCCCAGAGCTGCCTGAGATCAGCAGCTTGTTATTAATGTGTGTTGCCATGAACGGGTGTATGAATGTTGTGCTGACATTTGGATGATGTCTGTAGAAGGCTGACATTATGATGATCCACAACAACACAATGACAAAGCTCATTGATCAGGACAGAGTCATGTTGAGCTGCACATGTCAAACCTGAACACATCTGATTGGATGATTCATGGATTTTCATCTACATCATTTATTCTTTATTCAGGTTGGAGCGCTGCAGTTTGGTTTAGAGATCAGCTGTGCTTCTCTGCTCAGCTCTGAAGTCCAACCCCTCCCATCTGACAGAGCTGGACCTGAGCTACAATGAGCTGTGGGATTCAGGAGTGAAGCTGCTGTCTGCTGGACTGAAGAGTCCACACTGCAGGCTGCAGACTCTGAGGTCAGACTCAATGTTTTTCTTCTGAAGTTATGTTGACAGTAACCTGCAGACATCAGGCTGATGTTACACTGATCCCATCTGACAGAGCTGGATTCAGGAGCGAAGCTGCTGTCTGCTGGACTGGAAAGTCCACACTGCAGACTGCAGACTCTGAGGTCAGTAGATGATGTCGATCCATGTTGGTTTCAGTGATGTTGAACCAAACTCAGTTAGTATCAAAGATCCAGTATCTCCTGGTAAACCTCCGACCTTCTCAGTCGCTGCTTTCCTCAGTGAAGCTGTGAGAGCAGAATGATGACGGGCTTCAGGATTGGACAGTGAGACAGAGAGAGACAGCAGTCAGCCAATCAGATGAGCCAGAAGCTTGTTGTGGTCGTGTGTGTTTGTGTTGAAGGCGACTGTCTTTGTTGTTGTTGTTGTTGTGTTCATGTTTACAGGACATGAAGCTGGATTCTAGCCGACAGCCCTACAGGATGTTTAGAGACTCTGGTCCTCATTCATCAAACTGTCCAACCATCAGATCTGATCTCAGAGAGGTTTGTTCTCTCATTCCAACACCAAACAATTGATCAGCTCATGTTTGTCACAGCTCTGAGATCAGTCTGACTGAAGCCTGCAGATCACTGGCTCTTATTTCAGAGAACCAGCATTACATTCAGTAACCATGTGGTCTTCATCCAGACCAGAACCTCTGGTCTGGTGTCCAGCAGCCACAGCTGATGGTTTGCTGCTCAGTCTTTGTGTGAACATGGAGGACCTTCACCATCAGATGTTTATCTGTCCATTTGTCTTTTGTTTGTCCACCTGTTGTTTACAACTGACTCCATGTTTACATATTTACATCTGAGCCCTGCTGTCTGTCTTCTTCTCTCATCAGCTGGAGGTGATCAGAAAAGTGGAGGTGTTGGGAGGATCAGTGTGTCCTGATGATCCAGAGGTTGAGGCAGCAGCAGTGTGTGTGGAGAGGCTCTGACTGGGCCGTGTTACTGGGAGGCAGAGTGGAGAGGAGAGCTTCATCCAGCAGCCACGGACAGAGGAACCACAGCCAGAGGAGACGATCAGTAAAGTTCTGTAGCTGCAGAGTTGATGATGTGTGATCTCCTGTGTCTGTGCTTCTCTCTTTGTGTTTCCCCTGACCGTGTTGTCAGTGCTGCTGTATGTTTCTGTAAATTTGCTTCTGGTGTTTGTTCTAATTTCATATTGATCCACTGTTGTGAGGTATCAATGCTGTGATCAGGTGTGCTGTGATGAAGAAAAGTGATTAAGCTCATGGTCGGTGAGCTGCTGATAAACATTATTAATCAAACTGTGGTGAGGTCCTGTTGTACAGTCTGATGGAAACATCTACACTGTGACTAATCAATAAATCAATAAATGTTTAAAAGCATCCTGGGCTGACTGTTATTCTGTTATTAGGGTTATAGGATAAAACATATCAGAGTCATGATCAGTGTGTTTCACTCTGAAGCCGGAGACCACGTAAAGTCAAAAACATCACTTGGATTAAAAACACATTAATGAGGTTGAGTCACATGTTCACATGTGTAACACTGACAATCTGAACTCTTGTGTTTCCATGGTAACCATCTCTCTGTCTCTATAGAAGTGTGGCATGTGCAATATCATTGACCCTGTAAAGCTCAGGCCAAGCACATTCTATTGAGTCCACACACACACACACACACACACACATACACACACAGCAGAATCAGCAGACACATCGGGATGAAGGGAAAGTGCTGAGGCAGCAGAAACATTTAAACCCTTGTCTTTTGTGCGTCTGTCCGGGACCTCGCCCCTTGCTCGCCCCCCTGCTGTATATATTAGGGTGTCCAACTTTTTCTCTGTTACACTGTGTGTGTGGTTGCGGGCCAGGTTGGACAACATCCAGTGGGCAACAATGTCGCAGTACTCTGGAAAGGTGAGCACAGTCAGAGCCGTGGAGCTGCTGGGTGGATCTCCTGCAGGCTGAGGGGTTTGTGGATCAGCAGGGCGCTGTGGTAGAACCGGTCCGACGCCGGGATGCTGAAACTTTAACACGAGGCTGGTGACCCAGATTCAGTTCAGACACCAGTTCACCTCAAAGTGTCCGAATGCTAAACTGTGTGGTCTGGGTTTGAATGGAGTTTGATGCAATGATGTTCTGGCTGTGGCAGCTAAGCCGCCATACTGCTGACAGGATTATTCATGTTCACTGATTTCAAATTTGTCTTAGAAGTTCATCAGAGATCTCTTCTACTGGTAAACCATCATGTGTTCCTCTGATCTTAAGCTTGAGGTGTCTTCAGCTCAGACACCTGCTGTAGCTGCAGTTGTTTTCCTGAGGGCAGAGCTGCACAGGGTCCAGACTCAGGCCTGATTGGTTGAGTAGAATGTAGACTCGGCTGTGGCCTCCAGCTGAAGTCCTCCAGAACATCCTGCTTGATGAGTTTTAGATTTCTGTATTTCAGTTTGGGGATTTTGGTGTCGTGACTTGGCTCATTCACTAACACCAGTGAGTTCATCTCTCAGGTTTCTGGGAACTAGACACAGAGCAGCTCACAAAAGTTGGAGCTGAAGGGATGGTTTGTTGATTCAAACAGGGGCTGTGTCCTCCGTGGTCAATGATCTACGGACAGATGATGGTTTCCTCTGGGGAGTCTGGGGGTTTCACTGATCCCAGGTTGTGTCAGTCCACTGTGACATCACAGCCAGGTGTGGTTACAGGTGCAGTAGGGAGGACAGCTGTTGCTCACAATGATGCTGAGTTGAACTAAGAGCTAAGTTAAATAAGAGAAGAGCTGCTGGCGTGTTTGCAGGGTTTAAACCAAACATGCACGTTGAAGTTATTAGATAAGACGGGCGTGGACCTGTGAGGCAGCTGCTGCGGGAACCTTAAACAGGAAGTCAGTCCTTCAGCTCAGACCTGCTGCTGTCTGGTTCAAGGAGCTCCACCTGTTGTGATTGTGCTGCTGTCATTAAAGTCATGCTGTCACAAGGACTGAGCCTGAAAACCTTCAGCTGTTTGACCGGAATTTAGTTCAGCAAACTACAAACGTCTGAATGTGATTTAAGTGAATTCAACACTTCCTTACACATTTCCTCCTCCGGACTGAAACTCATGCCGAAGCTAATGGCAGCGGCAGCGGCAGCAGACACAGCTCAGTTCTCCTGGGTTTATCTCTTCACTTTCTTCTTCAGATTACCTTCTACGAGGGGAAATGCTTCACCGGCAGGAAGCTGGAGGTCAGAGGAGACTGTGATAACTTCCAGGACCGCGGCTTCATGAACAGGTGAGAAGAAAAATTAGATTTCCACTCTCCAACTTAGTTTAGTGAGCTCTGTTAGCATTGTTAGCTCAGTTAGCTTAGTAAGCTTAGTTTGAGGACTTGAGACAAGTGGTGGATATGTGGTTGGTCACAGGTAATTCATTTATAGTTATATGTTTATTTAATGAATTTTGTATCTGACAACCTTTTGGAAGCCATATTTGGCGTTAGAGGATCCTTTAGTCACCTGATCAGTGTATCAGCTGATCAGTGTGTCACACCAACCCAACTGTTTCTGATTCACACACCAGGAGATACACTGCTGCTTCACTTTCGTGTGTTTCCAGGGTGAACTCCATCCGTGTGGAGAGCGGAGCCTGGATCTGCTACGACCACCCTGACTTCAAGGGTCAGCAGTACATCCTGGAGCACGGAGAGTACCCAGAATTCCAGAGGTGGAACTCCCACAACGACCACATGGGATCCTGCAAGCCCATCCGCATGGTAAACATCTCTGACAGAGTGTTGACCTCTCCTCCATCAGCACCACCAGGCCTAAAGCCAGCCTGCAGGTTTCAGGAAGTCAGATGTGGATTTCCTGTCTAGTTTGATAAAACATTTCAGTCACTTGAGTTTTGTCCATCCCTCAGCATGGAGAGCACTACCGCATCGAGCTGTTCGAGGCCTGTAACTTCTCCGGTCAGTGTGTGGAGATCTGCGACGACTGTCCCTTCCTGCAGAGCCGCGGCTTCCCCAAGAACTGCATCAACTCCGTCAAGGTCTATGGAGACGGAGCGTGAGTACACACGGAACGCACACTGAAACAATCAGTCCATCATTTAACTTGCTGATGTTTTACACGAGAAACAGCTGATTCATCGATAAAACAACCAGAAGATGAATCAATCGATTGATAATGAGCCTAAAGTCACTGATTTAACAGAAACTCTGCTGTGGTTGTTTCTCTCCATCCTCAGCTGGGTGATGTACGAGGAGCCAAACTTCCGCGGTCGTATGTATATCGTGGAGCGTGGAGACTACTGCAGCCATAACGAGTGGCAGGCCCAGAACCCCAACATCCAGTCCATCCGCAGGGTCGTCAACTACTTCTAAACCCTGTGACCCCCGACTCCCCCCAGTGACTTCTACCACCTCTGTAATCATGTACAATAAATAAACCCGACTGAGATAAGAAAACAGGTTTTTTTATCAAACACAGTGTGTGTGTGTGTTGTTTTGTCTGACATCAGCAACACAGTCCTGCAAACTGACACTGCACAGTCGTCCCAGCTTCACCTGTATCTGTTTTCTGCCTCTCAATCACATCAACAAAGCTGCAGTCATGTGACCTCCTGCAGTAGCGTGGGATGCTGGGAGTTGTTGTCTTCCTGTCAGCTGGGATTCCTTCAGTGTTGATGGTTCAGGAGGTTTTTACTGGGAGCTGAATTCTCCACAGAGGTCTCCTCCTCTCCAAGACAAACAGAGCCGCTGATTCAAACCCAGAGAAACACTGAATAAAGCAGTTCCACCTTAAAAAGCACTGTTTCTCCCACGCTGTCGGCCGCACACGGGACGAGCCGAGCTGCTGCTAACATTTGCTCAGCTTGTTTCTCTGATAACTTCAGATCCAGACGTCCAACGACTAAAATCCTTCATCTGCTTCAGATACAGAGTTAAAAACAAGCAGCGGCTGAAAAGAGGAGCACAGAAATGTGTCTTACAGCTGATCCAGAGTCAGTTTATCAAGCTGCTGACACACAGAAATGTGTCTTACAGCTGATCCAGAGTCAGTTTATCAAGCTGCTGACACACAAACACAACACTGAGAGAGGAGGCGGTGACGCCACAGACAGGAAGTGAAGCCGATCACAGAGTCTGATCTGGATTCTCAGAGTCTCTGAGTCTGAATCTGAGGAAACACCTGAGATCATGGAGGAACATAGATCTACAACATGTAGAACAACTCAACATGTAGAACAGAGTTCCAGTTGATGTAGATGAACTTGGTTCCTTTGGTTCTTCTTGTTGAGGAAGTTGAAGTCTTAATCTTCAGTGACGAGTTTCCTTCACTGAAGCAGAACCTGTTGCTCTACATGCTGTTTGTGATTGAAATATCATTTCCACAAACATTGTGTCTTTAGTCACATGACCTGGCCACAGACATTTTAATTGTGCGTTCAAGTGAATGAATCAGAGTCCCGTCGCACTTCGCCCCTGCAGACTTGTTTTCTAACGTCGTGACTGAACCGTTCAGATAAATTAATGCAGTAGAAGAAGAAAAGCGGCCAATCCTCATTCTGTTTCCACCAACTCATGGACAGGATGTGTTTCATGTTTCCAGACGAACAACCTGAAACAAAACCTTCATTTTCTTTATTGACTCAGTCAAAATGAGACAAACACAACAAAACAAACAAACAGGAAACTTGATGTCAGCAGAACAACAGAAAACAGGTTCTTTGGTTTATTCCAAAAATCATTTCCACCAATGATTTGATAAGAAAACAAGGTTCATCCTTCCAGAACATCAGCCAGTCACATGTTTATGGTTTAACTATAATCTGATTATTTCTCTGATCGGAACTGAAAGTTTAAAGACAAACAACAAAGAGATGGAGGCGTCACCATGGAGATTCATGTGGGTGTGTGTGTTGTCTCAGCTTTGGCACTTTACAAATGAAACACAACACATTCATCCCTTCATCTGTGTGTGTGTGTGTGTGTGTGTGTGTGTGTGTGTCAGGCGGTGTGTGTGGACTCTCGGCTCAGGTAGGACTTCATGGTGGCGATAAGCTCGCTCTCCTCCTCCAGCGTCAGGTTGAGGTAGTCCTCCTCGTGACGGGGGATGTCCTCCAGCACCTCGTTCACCAGCTCGCTGTCGGCTGACAACAAAGGAGGGAGTTCTCTGATTAACGACTCATTCTTCCTGTCTGACAGCGTCACGGGTCACCTGACTGTCCTACCTGTGGAGGAGGTACTGGGCTCCTCAGAGGATGGCGAGGTGGAGGTGGAGGAGGTGGAGGGCGGGGACATGGACAGGAGCTCCGGGGACAGGACGCCCTGGTTGTCCAGCAGCAGCTGGGTGGCCGACTGCACGTCTCCACCCGTCAGTCTGAGCGCCGCCTCGGCGACGTCCCTCTCAAAGCCGAGGTACAGCAGCTGCAACGACACAGTGACGCCCGCAGGGCAGTCTGAGCACAGCAGCACAGAGGCGATGACATCACGCATCAGTGGCGTGATTCCTCCTCCACTGCTCACTTTCATTTATGATGTCGCTGCATCTCCAGTGTTGTGATTGGTCGGTTTTTGAACTGAAGTCAGGACACGTTCCATGTCGAGAGAAGAAAACTGGACCAGGAGATGCCGGCCAATCACAGCTCATCTCAGAGATAGAGGGGTGTGTGTGTGTGTGTGTGTGTGTGTGTGTGTGTGTGTGTGCGTGTGTGTGCGCGCGTGTACCTGCTCCACCTTCTCTGGATCCGCCCCCTCTGTGTTGTTATTGGTAAGCAGCGCAGCTCGGCTCGAGTCCAGGAGGATCTGAAACAGAACACGTCAAACTCAACAGAGAGACAGGTAGACAGACAGGCAGGCAGGCAGGCAGGCAGACAGGCAGACAGGCAGACACTGACTTCATAGGCTTTGTCCACATCTCCGTCAGCGTGGTGCAGAGCTCTGGCAGCGTCTCTCCTGGAGAATCCCAGCTCTGTGAGAGTGGAGATGGCCTCCATCCTCCTGCTCCGCCTGCTCCTCTCCCTCTGCTTCAGCTCCTCTCGATCCTGAACGACAGAGAAAACGTTGATGAGTCCAGTCTGACACTGTCAAACATCTGCTTTAATCTCATCAACAAAACATCTGGGGGGGTACCTGTCTCTGGTTGCTGATGTGGATGGCAGCCTCCTGCAGGTCTCCCTGACAGGCTCTGAGGCCAAGGCGAGCTTCTCTCTCAGAGAAACCCAACGACATCAGCTGAGCCATTTTCTCTGAGTCCAGACACAGACGGCTGTACAGAGACTCCACCTGACACACACACACACACACACACACACACACACACACAGTCAGCACCTCCTGGGGTCTGAAGGACTTCCTGTCTGGGACCAGAAACATCCTGAATGCTGTGTTCATCAAACTAATTCCTGGATTTGAAGCTACAGCCGACTTCATCTGGTCACGTGATGACACATCACATCCCATGCTAAGATAATCTCTGTAAACAGATAATCGGGGCAGGAGTTTAGTCCAGGAAGTGTTCTGGCGTCTGTCTGTTGTACTGACCAATCCGGTTTGAGCTGGTTCTCACATGCTAGCTGCAGGCTGACCTGCTGCCGGCTGTGGCTTCACATTCAGTGCACAGACATGAGAGAGTAAAGTGTTGAACTGCTCCTTTAACCACAGGCCAGCAGCAGAAACAGACGTTACTTTGGACAGCTGCTGTCGTGCCTGAGCGTCGTTTCCTTCCACGTAGGAGAGGAGACTCTGGAGGAGGTACAGCCGCAGGAACAACACCTCCTCTCTGCCTGTGTTACCCTGACAACACACACAGTCGCTGATGAAGCCTGAGCACGACACTCATGTTGTTGTTGTTTATTAGTATGTTTAAAAGTGTTGTTTAAAAGAACAAACAATTGTTGTTGTTGTAGTTGAGAAGTGTGGATTTAATGTTTACTGACGATCAATGTGAACTGTTCCAGTAAACAGAACAAACTGCACCTGAACCATCGGGCCCAGCTGTGTGTGTGCTGTCTCACTTTGATCATACGCAGTCTCTCTTGCTGTTCTCCGTAACACTGCAGGAAACAGTCCTCGGCTCTCTGCAGTCTGCTCTTGCCGTCGTCCAGGCAGGTGAGAGCCTCCAGGGCTCGGTAGCACCACACGATGTCCAGCTGCAGGACGGCGAAGTTGTCCACGGAGCGCAGCAGCGCTGAGCCGCATTTACTGCACACGACAAACACACGGCTGAGCCACAGTCACTCAGGATGTGTCTGCAGCTCTGCTGAACTTTACTGTGAAAGGTGCTCGCTTCCTGTTTGTGCTGTGATGTCAGAGTGCTGTCAGAGTACCTGAACTGTTGGTCGGCCTGCAGCAGGTGACACAGAGCATTTTCAAATTGCTTCTTCTTCATCAGAGAACGACCTTTCTCATGGAAACCCATGGCCAGGATCAGAGCCTGACAACACACACACACACACACACACACACAGACTTCATGGTCTGAGTCTCAATGATCCATATGTGACCATCGAGGGTGCTGTGACACCGCTGCGAGATGCTGACTCTACCTTCTTCTCCTCGTGTGGGATCTTCAGTGGGTTTCCTCTCTGGTCAGCGATCTCCAGGAACGGAGTGGTGTCGGGGTCCTCACTGCCGTCTGACAGAGAGACAATGCATTAACAACTGAAACATCTTAACTGTTTAATGAAACAAAACAAAACATGAAGGTTTGTTTGTCATCCACCATCCTCTGATCATCACCTGAACATCATCTGAACCATCCTCTGAACATCATCTGAACCATTATCTGAACATCATCTGAACCATCCTCTGATCATCCTCTGAACATCATCTGAACCATCCTCTGAACATCATCTGAACCATCCTCTGAACATCACCTGAACATCATCTGAACCATCCTCTGAACATCATCTGAACCATCCTCTGAACCATCCTCTGAACATCATCTGAACATCCTCTGAACATCATCTGAACCATTATCTGAACATCATCTGAACCATCCTCTGAACCATCCTCTGAACATCACCTGAACATCATCTGAACATCCTCTGAACATCACCTGAACATCATCTGAACCATCCTCTGAACATCATCTGAACCATCCTCTGAACCATCCTCTGAACATCATCTGAACCATTATCTGAACATCATCTGAACATCATCTGAACCATCCTCTGAACATCACCTGAACATCATCTGAACATCCTCTGAACATCATCTGAACCATCCTCTGAACATCATCTGAACCATCCTCTGAACATCATCTGAACATCACCTGAACATCATCTGAACCATCCTCTGAACATCATCTGAACATCATCTGAACCATCCACCATCCTCTGAACCATCCTCTGAACATCCTCTGAACATCATCTGGTCATCATCTGAACATCATCTGAACCATCATCTGAACACCATCTGAACCATCCACCATCTGAACCATCCTCTGAACATTATCTGAACCATCTTCTGAACCATCCTCTGAACATCACCTGAACATCATCTGAACCATCCTCTGAACATCCTCTGAACATCATCTGAACCATCCTCTGAACCATCCTCTGAACATCACCTGAACATCATCTGAACCATCCTCTGAACATCCTCTGAACATCACCTGAACATTATCTGAACCATCCTCTGAACCATCCTCTGAACATCACCTGAACATCATCTGAACCATCCTCTGAACATCATCTGAACCATCCTCTGAACATCCTCTGAACATCACCTGAACATTATCTGAACCATCCTCTGAACCATCCTCTGAACCATCCTCTGAACATCACCTGAACATCATCTGAACCATCCTCTGAACATCATCTGAACCATTATCTGAACATCATCTGAACATCTTCTCAGAGCCACCTCACCTCGCTCCGACAGGATCTGGAAACCTTTCTGGGTCCTCTGGATGCTCTCATTCTGGTTCTTCTTCTTCTCCTCCTCCTCGCTCAGCTGCTCTCTCCACTCGGCGTCGCTCACCTTCAGCACCATCATCTTACTGTGGTTCTTCACACCCTGCTGGTCCAGACGCTGGTCTGACAGCACACACACACACGACTAATAGGCTCAGGTTGTTGTCTGGTTGTCGTGTGTAAGATGATGATATGTTGTGGTTCCTCTCTCTGCACCATGTGGTGAGGATGATCTGAAGCAGCTCAGCTCTTGTGTTTGACCTGCACGGCGTCTGAACTCACCCACAGACAGAGTTTTCCCGTTGAGGATCAGTTTGATGCTTTTGAGGCCGAACTCCTCTCCAATCCTACAAACACCGGAACAAACACATTCAGTGTCAACACAAGAGATCAGTGAGCCGACGTCCCACTTCACCAACTGACACCTGCGTCTCGTACCTGTCCACCACTTCCTGGACCGACACCTCCAGCCTCGTCTCCAGGAAGCTCTTCAACTTTGGATCCTAATAAACAACACCGGAGCCTGTGTTCAATCGGACGCAGTGACACAGGCTGATGTCATCTAATCCTGCGTTAACTTACCTCGTTGCACAGTTTATATAAATCAAACTCACCTTCCTGCCGTCTCTGGGCAGCAGCAGCTCCAGCGTGGCCACATTCGTCTCCCTGAACGTCTTGTTTCCTTTCCCTCTCTTCACCGCCTGTGCTCGGATCGACTCCAGAGCGCCTCCTACCTCCGACAGCGGCAGACACAGCAGAGGGGCATAGCGCTCCGCCAGCTCCTGGTATCAAAAACAAACGCACCGATAAGAAACGACTTTAATGTGACTCGGTTCCATTGATGAATCGATGCTCTGTAGCTGCTCCGTCCTCTGCCTGTTCAGATGAGAGCTGACCTGCATGTGCTGCCGTCCTGGCTGGTTGTCCTCATCGGTGTACGGCGGGTTCCACAGCTGGATCTTCTCCTGCTTCAGCTGGTTCTTCAGCTTCGCCTCCGTGTTCTGCTCCGCCATCATCTGACAACGACAGGAATTAATGAATCTGAGGAGTCCTGAGACGCTGAACAACGAGTTTGTTGTTTCATTTTAGTCGTCCAGGACCCCACTGAGCTACTGAGACCAACCACACTGATCATATATCTTTGGTGCAGAACAGAAGAACAGCTCATGTGCCAAAACTGAGGTTCATCAGAAAAACCAGAAACCTGAACCTAAATCAAATGCATTATGGGACATGTAGTGTATGTGGAGCAGATAGCAACTACATGTTAAAAACTATTATTTTTGTTATTATGATCTTTTTTGCATCTCCTCACACTCTAGATGTAGTTGAAACCTCTGGTGTTTGAATCGGTGCAGTGTGTTTGAATAGAGCTTCACTGTAAGTTACTGTGGTCACACTGTATGAGACACAGACAGTTGCTGCACATCAGGGGGAAGTTTGGGTCAGTGACGCAGTTTGGTCTCTCCAGGCGTTTAACAGCTAACTTATACTGACAGCAAAGTTAGCATGTTAACAGCTAAGTTATACTGACAGCAAAGTTAGTATGTAAACAGCTAACTTATACTGACAGCAAAGTTAGCATGTTAACAGCTAAGTTATACTGACAGCAAAGTTAGTATGTAAACAGCTAATTTATACTGACAGCAAAGTTAGCATGCTAACAGCTAACTTATACGGACAGCGAAGTTTGGCCTGCTAACAGCTAACACTGACTGAGAGTGGAGCTAGCCTAGTCCTCGGTATGTTAACAAAGCTTGTTTTTTCTCTTTAATCTGCCTCCGGACGCTGTCAAACTCTCTGTCAGTCACCCTGACTCCAGAGGACACGATGACAAACAGCCCCGCGGGCGGAAATACCCGTTAAATCGCTGTTACCCGTCCGCAGTCCCTCCGCTCGGTGATGTTGTTACTGTTTCTCGTTTTACTGAAGGACGTGACGTCAGTGAGAAGAGGTCTCACTCTGAGAACGTTTCAGGATGTTAATGTCACTGACGTAACGAAAAGCACGGCGCGTTCTTCACAGACACGAGACGCGTCTTCACAAGTATAGACGATCTTCGATCTTCTACGGCGCCTCAAGAAGGTCAAACATGTTGTAACGAACAGAACGGAATAGAATAGAATAGAATAACGAAATTAAAAAATAGAATAAAATATCTATATACCCATAAATCTTATAACATTTCAACACGATTCTAAAACTTAGCTCAGTATTTTGAAATTTTTCTTATTACAAAGACAAAATGTTCCTGCAGGTCATGTTTTTTATTATACTGAAACATGTATTTCACAGTTCCATGGTTACATGTTTTGTCTGCGTTTATTCATAATTTATTTTATGATTATATGGAAATAAAGAAGAAGATGTTGAATTTCTGTCATAGCGGTTTCAAAGGCATCAAAATTTGACTTTTTTGTATGATTACTAACATTTGATCATTTTAATGTGTAACTTTCAATGACACCAAACTATTTTCTTTTCTTCAAACATATAAACAAAGACAAAGAGAACTGAATTTTTGCACATTGCGACAAAACTTCAATAGGAAAATAATTTATAACAGAAAGTAGATTTTTATGTTTCTGTCGACCCCTAACATTGTAACACTGACAAATTAATTAAAAACTGATAATCTCTTGCCAATTTCTCTTTTCTTATTTAGTTTGGAGACGAACAGGAACATTAGAGACTGTATTTCCCTGAGAAGGAGCATACATCCCATAATTAAACAAACTCATCAGAAACACAGATGAGGTGCGTTAACACATTTGTCTTCATAAGATCGAAATGTTAGATGAAAAAAGCCAGTACCCATCAGGCACTGCACCTGCAGCCCCTATAATGACAAAGTAAACAAATAAACAAATTATCATATTTTAAAAAACATTTTATATAAAAAAAGGGTGAAACCAGTCAAAGGAGGTCAAATCTCAAGTCTAATGATTATTTATAACCTGAGCATCAATGTTAAATATTTTATGATGTGTGAAACTAAATATGACGTCTTCATCCTGACGAGCAGCGAACGATTTGATAACATTTTATCATAATAACTGCATTTGTTAATCTCATGTTGGACTGGAGTTTGTCAGAAGGACGAGTACATGCCCAGCCTCCTGGCAGCCTCAGAGATCCTTGGGGTCTTCCTGTTGGGGAACGGCTGGTAGATGTGGCCCTGGTGGACCCCCCCAGAGGAGCCCACCCCCCCGACACTCAGCTGCCTGGTGAACCTGAGCACTGGGGCCGAGAACTTCCTGGAGCCACTCCATGCCAAGGAGCTGCTGTTCTGCAGGACGCTGTTATCAGTGTTTCTACCTGCAGACCGGTTCTCTTCATACAGGCTGGTTGTGGAGCTGCTGGGGGAGCAGGTGATGGAGGCAACAGGGGTGGAGCTTTCATCTGAGCCAGCGGCCGAACGCTGACGGTCACTGATGGAGTCGTCAGGTAGATCCCCTGAAACCTGCAGTGAGCCAGAGACACAAACATGGACTGGATATGCCTTCTCTGGGTCTCCTCTGGGTCTCTCAGAGGATCCAGGGTCTGGGTCTCCTCTGGGGTTGAAGTAGTCTTCCTCTGTGGGTGACCATGAGGTTGAGTTCACATCCTGCTGCCAGGTGACAGCCTCAGAGGAGGACGAAGAACGTCTGTAAAACAAAGACAAGATGGTGGAAACCATCAGTCAGAATTCCTCGTGCCTCGTCCAGATCATCGATCTACCTCTGACTGAACCGACTGGACCTCACTGTCCCTCATTAGACAGGTCAGACCTTAACAAGACTGACCGGGAGGAACTGTTGGTGTTTGTCGTTTCAGGGGAGGAAGCTGTGAGTGCGCTGACGCCAGGACAGCAGCGCCGGTGGAGGCCCAGGTGGATGTGCCAGGGGTTGTAGGCCGAGGGGTTGGGGTCAAAGCTGAGGGATGACGGTGAGATGCTGTTTGGTTCCCATGGCGACGTCAGGCCCTCCGACAGCTCCCCCGACACTGTTTAACAAAACAAAACAAAACATGAAGGTTTGTTTGTTTGTTTCTGTCTGTTGTTTCATTCTGATATTCGGTTTCCCACTTGCTAACAGACTGAACCTAAAGAAGCAAACTCTGCTGACGGGAGCAGCTTCAACCTTTAACCAGAAACACTGTGGTGGCACCGCCTGCTCAACCGCTGTGCTCTTGTTTTGAAATCTTAAACAGGAAGTGCCAGTTTCGATCCTGACGGGAGAAACCAAACGTTTCCTCCAACAAACTGGGACATTTTGTGTTTTCCCACTGAAATAAATCAGTTTCCCTACAGGTAAACAAACAGCCGCAGGTTCGTCTCGGCTCACCTGTCCGGAACAGAAGCACCTGTGTGTGCCTCTTCTGCCTGTCTCTGGTGCACCTGTACTGCTCTCTGAGCAGAGAGATGTCCATGTTCCTCCTGCTCCCGTCCTGCTGTCCTCCTCCTGCCTCCTCCTCCTCCTGCTGCTCCTCCCCGCCCACCAGCCGCTCCCTCTTCCTGGTTCCTGCAGAGAGACGCGGACACACGGTGACCTCTCACCTGCAGACACGTGGAAACACCTGAGCGCAGGTCGGCCTCAGTTTGTGTTAAACTCGTGTTTTATCGGCTTCTGCTGACACGTTTCTGTTAACATAAAAAACAAAAGTCAAATGTTTATTCTGAAGCTACGGAAGCCTGAGAGGACAAGTGGGGAAGCTGTTTCCTCAGAGTTTCAATCACAGGTGAACTTTTCTTAAAATAATGAACACACACACTCTCTCTCTCTCGCTCTTGATAATAACAGCAGATCATTATATTACATTTACATCCATTCACACTGAGGTGTGTATTGTGTGTATAATGAGTGTGCATGTCTGTGAGTGTATGTGCGTGTGTGTGTGTGTGTGTGTGTGTACCCTCCAGCAGCTCTCCGCTGGGAGTCAGGCAGCAGCAGCAGGAGCAGGACATCCTGTTGACGTCACACACCTGCTGCAGGTGTTTTGCTCCTGGTCAGTGAACGCAGCGTTCAGCTCCTGCAGCAGGGATTCGTGGTGCGTTTAAAACCTCCTCTGGAAGCTCCGACAAAGCACCACTGTCTGAAATCCATCAGAAACCTGCAAAGCAAAGACGTTAATGATGAGCTGTGAGTTGAAAACAGCAGCGGACGTGTTTCTGCTGCGTTACCTCGTCAGGCAGGAAGCTGGACTGATGCAAACACACACACACACACAGGGCTGCTCTGTTCTCTGACTTTGATTGGTGTGTAAACAGTGAAGGACAATGTGTTGCGCTGACCTTTTTATTCACACAATCAGATTGTTTGACAGGAAGAACAAACTCGATTAAAGGACTGCTGCAAACACACCTACACACACACCATACACACACACCACACACACGCACACCATACACACACACACACTACACACCACAAACACACACACGCACCACACACACACGCACACACACACGCTCTACACACTGTGATACTGTCGCTTTAAATATTTAACCCTTCATGTCCTAACTGTGTGTGTGAGTGGGGATGATGGCCGCCGCTCTGAACTCTCCTGTGTACATGGGCTTCGACTTCAGCACGCAGCAGGTAAAACTCTTTATTTAACGCGCCTCTCGCTCACCTGCACGGCGGATTTCGGTGACGTGGTTGACGCACGCGTGGTGCTCGCGCAGATACGATAGAGGCAGATGACGGAGTGTGTGTGTGTGTCTGTGTTTGAATGTTGCATGAGACGTTTGGGCTGCGTTCAGTGTTTTCGGGACTATAGCAGTGACTACAAACACACCCGATACGTTATTATCAACTTACCGATCGACTTCATTGATCACTTCATGTTTACAGCTGATATAAACACGTCACTAACAAAACAATAGTGATCAGCTGCACGTTCGCTTCCACCTTCACAAAGTAACTGTAAACTGGCACAATGTACCTCCGGACACCTGCTGTATCAGAGTACTGCAGCAGACCGCAGTACTCGGATACAGCTCCGAGATACCTGTACTTCATTACACTACGAGTTACTGTGTGAACCGAGTATTGTACAGACACGATGAAGATACAGCAGGAAACAGGAAAAGCCTACCACACTTGAATGCACCGGAAATGTCCTTCCACTGTCAGTACTTTGTGTTCTGGTACTGATGCTGATGTGTACTTGTGCTGCGGATACTTGTAGCTGAAGGTGGTGGCCATCGATGGAAACCTGAACGTGGTTCATCAGAACAATGTGCAGTTTGACTCTGAGCTACCTGAGTTCAGGTAACCCCCACCCCCACCCCCGCTGTGCAGTAGTAGTCGTAGTATTAGTAGTTGCTGTAGTAGGCAATCGTTAATTAATGACTTTGGTTCTGAGCTTTTATTTTGAAAGTGCAGGACTCAGGGAGGAGTTCACATCCACACTGACAGACTGACAGTCACTTCTCCTGTGCTGATGTGGGTGAAGGTAGGACACACACGCACGCACGCACACACACAGTCACAGACACACACATACACATACAGTCATGATGATTAAGGTGTTTCCACTCTTCAGTTGATGTATTAACTCACTGTGGATGGTCACCAGTCAACCTTCGCCCTCTGAAAAATCACATTTTCTAAATCTCTGTTTGTTTGTTGGAGCTGCACTCTGATTGGTCGCTGCCTCTTTGTGCTGCACTCTGATTGGTTGCTGCCTCCTCGTGTCCATCCTCAGGCTCTGGATCTGCTACTGGACAAGATGAAGAGGGCGGGGTTTGACTTCTCCTGCGTCAGAGCGTTGTCGGGCAGCGGCCAGGTGAGACCCCGGAGCTTCAGTGAGGTCCAGCACTGATGGTTTGGATCTGGTCTGGCCCAGTCCAGGTCCAGACCATGCCAAAGGTGTTGGATGGGGTACAAAGTTTGAAACACACTGTGTAAGATCTCCCTTCACTGCCCATAAACAAACAGCCCAAAAGCACTGAAGGCCGTCCACATACTTTTGGCCACGTGCTCCTGTTGGCATGAAAGCAAGCTGGCAGGTTTCTGAATCCGTTTCCTGTTGTAGCAACACGGCAGCGTGTATTGGAGCAGAGGAGCGTCCCAGACCCTAAAGCAGCTTGACCCGGACCAGGACCTGCACCAGCTGCTGCAGGTGTGTGTTGTTGTGTGGGAGTTGTGTTGCGTTGTGTGTTCTGCAGCTGCTGATGTGTCTGTGTTGATGTGTTGTCAGGGTGGTTTCTCACTGTCACACTGTCCCATCTGGATGGACTCCAGCAGTGCTCAGCAGTGTCAGAACCTGCAGGCAGCAGCCGGAGGAGCTCTGAGACTGGCTGAGATCACCGGATCCAGGGCCTATGAGGTGACTGTCTGTTTGCCTGTCTGCTGGTCTGCCTGTCCATCTCTCTACCTTCCTGTCTGCCTTGCCTGCCTGTCGGCCGCAGAGACAGCGTGAAAAGGCTGCGTAACGGATGAGAATGATCTACTTTCTGTCTTTTGTAACCTGTCACAGCCAGTTCACCTCCACCCACAGGGCTGCAGCTTGCGTGTGCATTGCATTGTGGGACCGCAGTGTTTCTGCTGCCTGGTCCACGATCTCATGTGTCTGAGCCTGACGGCAAGTGTGTGTGTTCATCTGCAGCGTTTCACAGGAAACCAGATTGCCAAACTGCGACAGACCCAACCGGACGCCTACCAGGATGCTGAGGTCAGTCTCGCTGCTCTGAGTATTACTTTATGACATCACACATGAGCTCATGTTCATCAGATGCTGTGTGCGTGTGTGTGTGTGTGTGTGCACGCGCGTGTTTTCAGAGGATCTCATTGGTCAGCAGCTTTGCGGCCTCTCTCTTCCTAGGCCAATACGCCGCAATCGACTACAGTGATGGTGTGTTCAGGGTTCACTTGTTTAAGAACTGATCCACTGATGACTTATTGGTGATCGTACTGATCGGAACAGCTGATTGATCTCTGGCTTCAGGTTCAGGGATGAATCTGCTGGACATCAGGACCAGGAACTGGTCTCAGACCTGCCTGGAAGCCACTGCTCCACATCTGGACCAGATGCTGGGAGCTCCCCTACCCTCCTCATCTGTACTGGTAAGACTGGTCTGTGCTGGTCTGGTCAGATTGTCCAGGAAGTCTTCAGAGGTGAACAGGAAGTGGGGGTGCGGTGGATATCAGTGCTCTTCCTGTCGTTGCAGGGTCCCGTCTCCTCCTACTTTGTGCATCGATACGGTTTCTGTGGCAGCTGCAGCGTGGTGGCCTTCACCGGAGATAACCCAGGTATAAGATGAGAAAAACCCTGATCATGTGATCACAGAGATTCTGTGATACCATCCAAGTGTTGTCTTTCATAAACACCTGTCCTCCATTTCCATGGAAACGCCCTGAAGCTCCAGTGTCTGACCGTAAATCATCCTGTGTTAGAGTGTACTTCTGCTGTCTGAGCACTAGAGGGTGCTGTAGGATCCCCTGCTGTGTGAGTCTGTGTGTGTGTGTGTGTGTGTGTTTGTGTGTGTGTTTGTGCGTGTGTGTTTGTGTGACTGTGTGTGTTTGTGCCTGCGTGTCTGTATGTGTGTTTGTGTGTGTGTGTGAACATGTACCGTAGTTTCATTTTTCCTGCTCTGCTGCAGTTTCTTGTTGCAGGTTCCCATCTGGTATCATGTGACTTTACTGTGTCACATGATCAGAGAGTCTCTGCAAATCTGAACAAGAAAAACTCCCAAACAACAATAACAACAAGAAACAACAACAGGAACATGAACACAATCAATGACAGTATCATAGCAACGCACTGACCACCCTGAGCACCATGCTGAGTCACCATAGCAACCACAAATGTTTAACAACCACCTGGAAGACTTATACCACTACCAAGTAACACCGCAGCAACCATCAAAACTCCTAGCAACCATGTAGTTTCATCCTAGGAACCATATAGCTTACCTTAGCAACCATGTAGTTACACCATAGCAACCATATAGCTTACCTTAGCAACCATGTAGTTACACAATAGCAACCATGCACCTTACCGTAGCAACCGTGTAGTTATCAATGGAAATCATCAGGACTGACAACCTGAGAACCAACATGCAAAGACCAACACGTGATGGTTGTGAGGGTCACACACGCCAGCTACACGTGTGTTAGAAACGACCCCAGACACCAGCTGAGCTGCCGTCAGAGTGAAAAGATGAACCTTGTTCATTATTAATTTAAAAATGATGTCGTCTCCTCCTCAGCGTCTCTGGCAGGAATGAGGCTGCAGCAGGGAGACATCGCTGTAAGTTCACATGAAGCCACCTGTCATTTTACTCAGAGGTGCACGAAGTACTCGGATACTTCTCTGCAGTAAAAGTACCAACACCACACTGAAAATACTGCTACGGTAAAAGTACTGCAGTATCAGTCTGTAATCCGAGTATTCAGAGTAAAAGAATTGTTTCAGTCAGATGTGGTTAAACTGTGTGTGTGTCTGTGTGTCTGTGTGTCTTTGCAGGTCAGTCTTGGGACCAGTGACACTGTGTTCCTGTGGATCCAGGAACCTTGTCCGGCGCTGGAGGGTCACGTCTTCTGTAATCCTGTCGACTGGCAGGCGTACATGGCTCTGCTGTGGTAGGAGCGCGCACGCACACACACACACACATGTTGGTGAGTTTACCTGATTATTTGTGTGTGTGTCAGCTTTAAGAACGGTTCGCTGACAAGGGAACGCATCAGGGACAAGTGTGCTGGAGGATCATGGGAACATTTTTCCGTCGCCTTGAGAGAGACGCCACTCGGAAATGGCGGGAACATTGGTGAAGCTTCCTTCCTTCCTTCTGTGTGTCTCCTTTCCTTCCTTTCATGTCCTTCCTCCCTCTGACGTGTCTGTTGGTCGTGTCTCAGGCTTTTATTTTGACAGCATGGAGATCACACCTCCTGCTGCAGGAGTTCACCGCTTTGACCCTGACGACAACCAGGTGGGTGGAGACACAGAGTCAGAGCTACATCAGCCAATCAGAGGCGGTTTAAAATCAATCAGCCAATCAGCTTTAGTGCTGATGCTCTTGCTGAGTCAGCAGTGTGTCTGCTGGTGTGTGAGTCAGAGACAGTGTGTGGTGATGTGTTGCTGTGACTCCAGAGTCTCTGCAGAGCATTGAAGGTGACGCACTGATCAGCAGACACACTGATGGGCACACACACTGATCAGCAGACACACTGATGGGCACACACACTGATTAGCTGACACACTGATCAGCACACACACTGATCAGCTGACACATTGATGGGCACACACACTGATCAGCTGACACACTGATCAGAACACACACTGATCAGCTGATCAGTTTATAGCCTCTGACATCAGGATCACTGATCTCTGATCAGTCGGGCTCCGTCTTGTTCTTCCTGTGTCACCTGTCCTGCAGGTGTCCTCGCTGAGTCCTCAGGTGGAGGTCCGGGCGCTGGTAGAGGGTCAGTTCCTGTCCAGGAGGCTCCATGCTGAGAGGCTGGGATACTCCATCAGTAAGAGCACCACCTCTTTGTTTCCTCCTTCATGTCATTATGAACTTGTCCCGTCTGATCCAGATCTCTTCTCTGATCCATTAAACTGGTCCTGATCCTGTTTCATCTCATCATGTCTGCTGAGAGTCTCTGTCTTCAGCTTCATCTCGTTCTGCAGGAGCTTTGATAAAGCAGCTGCTGGACCCTCCCTCAGCTAACGTGGTGTGTTTATAGTTCCAGGAACCAGAGTTTTGGCAACAGGAGGAGCTTCATCCAACAGGGAGATTCTGCAGGTGAGCCACCTTCACCTGACGGCCTCGTCGTCATGAGGCTAAAACAATAATCTCTTATGTTTTAATGAATGAATCTTGACATATTGAACTGAACTGTAATTGTGTGTGAGCAGTTTATTAAACACACTCGTTAATTTCTTTAATTAGAATTAAAAGAGAAAGTGATTTTCATCGTTCGCATCTTCTCTCTCAGGTGCTGTCTGATGTGTTCAATGCTCCGGTTTACACCATTGACCTGTCCAACTCCGCCTGCCTGGGATCAGCCTACAGAGCCCTGCACGGTAACACACTCACCTCACTCAGCTGTGTGTGTGTCTGTGTGTGTGTGTGAGAGAGAGAGAGAGAGAGAGAAGGTCAGCCTGAAAACAGTTTGACTCAGCAGGTCAGCACATCCCTTGGTAGCAAATTACACCCAGGGCATCATGGGAAAAAAAGACATAGCATCAGTCCCATGATGCTTTGCATGGCTGACCTGACCTCTGCGTGTGTGTGTGTTTTGCTGAGCTCATAAGCTTTTTCAGCTCCTGACCTTCTGTACAGTGTGTGTTTGTGTCTGTGTGTGTGTGTGAGTTTCTGTTTGGTTGCTAACATCTCACACTTGATCCTCTACACTCGTTTGTTTAATGAGCTCTGGACAGCTCCACTAATTGGTTACTAGAGTCTGAACTCTGCCTGTGATTGGTTAACGACTTGTGGGACTAATTAGCAGTAGTGGGGCTGAGAGTCAACACCAGGAAACAAGCTGTTGATTAATTAATGATCATGATTTTATTAAATCATTGATTTTCTGCAAACTCACTGATGAGTTAATCGACCATGTTCACACGGTCTGACCCACATGCAGGGACTGAACCTCTGATTGGTTAACGATGTAGAATGGACATTTCTGACTGGGGAATGAGAAACTAGACTTAAGTTAATGAGACTAACTAAAACTAAATACTCTGTCATGATTGGTTAACGATGCAGCTTGATTGGATAATGACCCAGTAACTAACTCACTGCTGTTTGGTCAAGGTGATTGGTTGATTGGTAACCAACCACTGATAACCTGATTGGTTAACAGCATCATAACTACTCTTCTAATTGGTTAATGAAACAGAAAGTTACTGTTTGACTGGTTAATGTTTCTATAACTGGTTCTGATTAACTGCTTAACTGACTGAATCTCTCCTAACTGGTAACGAAACAAGGACACTAAATGGTTAATGATGATTGGAGGACTGATCACAACTCAGTATTCATTCCTGACTGGTTCGTGTGGTAGAAACCCAGCTCTCTGATTGGTTGCTGTGTGTTTTCAGGTCTGGTCGCAGAATCTGGGGTTTCCTTCTTCGATGTGGTGAAGAACGCACCTGAACCACAGCTGGTCGCTATGCCGCATCCTGCAGCACAGGAGGTACACACACACACAGCTCCTCAGCAGTGTAATTATAGCCTGATTAAATTAGTCACAATGTGTGTGTGTTTTACCTGTTTATGGAGCTTCATGTTTCCACATTTCCCCGTGGTATGTCTTCCCACACACACACGAAGTTTGCTTGGCTCATCACTCTGGAGTGTGTGAAGTGTGTGTGTGTGTGTGTGGGCAGAGATGATCTTCAGGCCTTTCAGCCTCAGTAAACGTGTTAATGAGAGACGTGTGTTGATAACTCCATTTAAATCTGCTCAGTAATGTCTGCGGCTCAGTCTGACCACCAGGCATCACATGATCTTCCTCAGCTTACACACATACACATACACACACACACAGACACACACACACTCTCCAGGGTTGCATGTTATTCTAATGTACTTGTATGTTTACTGAAGTGATGCTCTCTAATGTTCATCCTCCATAATTAAACAGCACGGTTCATAAATAAATACCAAGCTCACACACACACACACACACATTCGCGCACACACACTCTGAAGGGGTAGCACCGATTAGATGTTGCTTTGTGAACATATTGATATTCTCTGGCTGTTCAGCTGGACATTAAGTATGAAGCAGCGTCAGTCACCATAATTAGTCTGTGTGCGTGTGCGTGTGTGTGTGTGTGTGTGTGTGTGTGTTCCAGGTGTACGACCACATGTTGAAGCGCTTTGCCCGATTGGAGGAGAGAGTCCTGCAGAAGCCCTGCCCCTGAGCCACAGACACCAATCATCTCTGAGGAGGAAGTGAAACTGAATTTGATGATATTGAGTTTTACTCCTGAACACGTTCAACTGAATGTTATTGACAATTAATCAGCACTGTTAATCAATAAAACCTGATTAATATCATCACGTGACTGTGACATGAAATTAAGGGTTTTATCATCTTGAGCATTAGATTCAAGTGCTTTCCAGGCATTTTATAAGGTGCGCTCCCAGAAGTCCAGGACTGCGCAGGTCTGAGTGCCACCTGATGATGAGACCATGTGACCTGCTGTAACACATGAGCACAAGGTTAGATTAATGCTGATCAGGGACGCCTGTGATTCCAGATGAGGATGAAATGCGTTTGTTTGTTTTTCATGTTCAATCGTTAATAAATTCAGTTTGGTTGTTTGCCGACTCAGCAACAGAAACTGTGAGTCAAAACAAAACCAGCATCAGAGCAGATCTCAGACCAGTTCAGCTGCCACAAACAGGAAACTTCAGGTTCAGCGTCCAGGCCTCAGCTGACGGATAAAACAGCCTCTGGTTGTTTATTTGTTTATTGGTGTTGTTTACTGCTTGCTGCAGAGGCGCTCCTCATAGATAGATAGAGATAGATAGATAGATACTTTATTAATCCAGAGGGAAATTCAGGTATCCAGCAGCAGTGTAAAATTGTAAAACTGTGCAAACACTTGCACGTATAAAAAACTTCAGAAAATGGAGAAATGAAATAAAGTAAAAATAGACATAATTAAATAAAGTTAAATAAAATAAAATAAGGTGGAGCAGGGTAAAGGAAATTAAGAGTATATAAGCATACATACAATACACATACACAAACACATACTTATAATATAAGCAGATATACATATATATGCATATACTATACATCTACATATATACATATATATATACACACTGTGCATATACACACATGCTCACAAACATATGGTGGAGCTGTGGTGAATGTTTAGTGGTGTCCATCATGAGCACAGTCCAGGACAGTCCTCACTGGAGGAGTTGAAGAGCCGTATGGCCCGTCGGACGAACGACTTCCTCAGCCTGTCTGTGGAGCAGGTCAGAGACAGCAGCTGCCACTGAATGTGCTCCTCTGCTCGGTGAAGACATCATGCAGAGGGTGACAGACATTGTCCAGGATGAGCAGAAGCTTGCTGAGGGTCCTTTTCTCTGCCACAGATGTTGAGGAGTCCAGCTCTGCACCCAGTTTGTCCAGCCGTGAAGCGCTCCCTCCTCTGTGTGCCTCCTCCCCAGCACACCATTGCAGCATAGAAGAGGACACTGGCAATGACAGTTCGATAGAACATCTGCAAGCAGCCTGGCAGATGTTAAAGACCTCAGTCTTCTCAGGAAGTAGAGCTCCGTCCCTTCCTGTAGAGTGCTTCTGTGTTAGCTGACCAGTCCAGTTTATTGTCTATTTGTACTCCCAAGTACCTGTATGTCTCCACTGTCTCCACACGGGCCCCCTCTATGGACACACAGGCTGCAGGGGGGGCACTGACCTGAAAGTCTGCCAATTATCTCCTTGGTCTGGAGGTTGATGAGCAGGTGGTTGGACCTTGCACCATGCCATTAAAAGTCCACAGCGCCAGGTTCCTGTACCTCCTCCTACTATCCTTATACACCCCACGATGGCCGGGTTACTCAGAAAAACTTCTGCATGTGACGCAGCTCGGAGTTGTATTTGAAGTCTGAGGTGTACAGGGTGAATAGGACAGGAGAGAGCACTGTCCCCTGTGGTGCTCCTGTGCTGCTGACCACCGTCCCAGATGTGCAGTCCCTCAGTCGCACGTACTGGCTCCCGGTGCATAGTCTGTGATCCAGTTGATGCCTGAGCCCACACCCATCTCTGTCAGTTTAACCTCAGCAGCAGCTGATGGTGTTGAAGGCGCTGGAGAAATCAAAACATGATCCTCACAGCACCACTGGCTCTAACCAGGTGGGAGACACGGTGGTGCATGTAGAGATGGCATCCTCCACTCCCACCTGATCCTGCAAACTGAAGAGGGCTTCTAGGGCGGCGGACCTGGGTTGAAGTAGCAGCACGCTTCCATGGTTTTAATGATGTGGGACCACAGATGATCAGTCTGAAGTCATTCAGGTCTCCTGACGTAGTTCTTTAGCTGTCTGGGTTGACCTGAGCTGGGCGTGAAGTGTGTAGGGGTGAAGGTGGTGTTATCTGGTCTCATCAGAGGCTGGGTTAAGTGGAACGGGGGTTGTGGGGGCTAGGAGGTGGGGTAGTGGAATGCCTGCTGCTGCGACAGTGGTGACTGGTGGGGAGGTGGAAAGGGGTGTTAGGAAGGAGGAGAGGGGTGACATGACTGGCCACGGTAACACCGGGGGGGTGGGCAGGCGGTCAAACCTGTTGAAGAAGTCAGTTGCTTGCTCTGACGCTCAGGTCCTCTCACAGCCTGTGATGGTCCTCATGCCATCCCAGAGCTCCTGCAGCTTCTGCCCACCTTCCTTCTGTAATCCCTCCTTAGCCTCCTTCAGGTGGACCTTGAGTCTCTGCATCGCTTTCAGCTCTTCCTGGTCACCATCCTAAAGGGCCCTTTTTTCTATTAAGGATGTCCTTCATGCCGCTGGTAATCCAGCAGCAACGCATAGTTCTGGTAGGAACAACAGGTTCACATCAACTTCTGTATGGATATACAGAAGGATGTAGTCAGTAGTGCAGTTGGGGTGACCCCTGTCCTCACTGAGTCCTGCAGCACACCCCAAAGTTAGTGGTCTGAAAACAGTCCTCAGTGCTACCTCAGTTGCAGGAGACCACTTCCTAAAGGAGCTGCAGGAGGGGTTGCCTCACTACCTTTTTGGTTTGTAGGAGGCTGGAGCAGGATCGTTGTGGTCTGATTTCCCAGAGGTAGTAGGTGGGGGGTGGCCCCAGGCGCATCCTCAGCACTAGCACAGGAGGTCGATGGTTCTTGTTCCCCAGGGACAATCCACATACTGACAAATGCAGACAGTGTAGAGTCCAATGAGACATGATTGAAGCTCCAGTTAGCCAGAATGAAGGCTTCGATGCAGCGCCTGCAGTCTCGCTGATTGTCGAAAGGATGATTCTTCACATGCTGCCTACGACTCAATGCCACACTCCTGGATCCTGAATGCCTGGAGATGTATAACATCAACACAACTCTACGGACATTCATAACAAAACTCGGCGAGGATGTGGAGAACTACCCTGAGGCCAACTTCAAACCACTGCCAAAGTCTCAACAAATGCGGATATACCAAGGAGATGCCCTGTCCCCACTACTGTTCTCCAGTATAGGCCCAAACCCCCAGCCAACACAACAAAGACGGGCTATGGCTAATGACTGTGAATGGGACCACAATAAGCCACCTACTCTACATGGATGACATCGTTGTATGCCAAGAGTGAGCGACATCGACTCACTGATACACACACACAACTAGGATCTACATAATGACATAGGAATGTCATTCGGACTGGAGCAGGGACGAATGATAACAAAGAGAGGCACAGTAGTCCAGAGAGGGGGATTACACTACCAGAGGGCAGAATAGCAGACATTGAGGATAGCTACAAGTACCTGGGTATACCAATACACATGGCAACCACAGAAGGCCACAAGGGAAGCAGCCACAGCCAAACACCTCCCAACGAGGCAAGGCAGGTCCTGAAAAGTCAGCTCAATGCAAGAACAAGGTCCAGTAATAAACAGCTATGCCTTGCCAGTAATCAGATACCTGCTGGCATAATAAATTGCCACAAAGGATGAAGTACAGACCACAGATATCACATTACCTAAAGCTCCTTACCATGCATGGAGGGTTCCACCCCAAGTCCAGCACCCAGAGACTGTACATTGCCAAAGGAAGGGGCAGAGGACTGTGAGCGCCAGGGCCACTATTATTCAGGATGAAACATCCAGATCCGGGAATACATCAGAAAGATGGCCCCGCTGGCGGGAGTGTTCAGTGAGACTCAAGCAGTGGACACACAGACTAGTGGACCCAGGATCTAACCTTCGTGGGATATCAAACCCTGCATGATGTACCACCGACAGATATCAGAAGTGGCTGACATGGAGAAGAAATCCTACCACGCAGTGAGGGCTGACCTGAAAGACAGCACTGAGGCGCCACATCATGGCAGCACAGGAACAGGCCCTGAACACAAGAGCGAGAGAGGCCCAGATATACCACACCAGGCAAGACCCAAGGTGTAGGCTGTGCAAAGAGGCCCCAGAAACAGTCCAGCACATAACGGCAGGATGTAAGATGCTGGCAGGAAAAGCATACATGGAACGCCATAACCAGGTGGCCGGCATAGTGTACAGAAACATCTGTGCAGAGTTTGGGCTGGAAGTCCCCAGATCCAAGTGGGAAACTCCTCCAAAGGTGATAGAGAATGAGCGTGCAAAGATCTCTGTGGGACTTCCAGGTACAGACTGATTAAGATGGTAATACAACTAACTGACATTGTAGTGGTGACAAGACCCAGTAGAGGAAAGCTGTGGTGACATCGCAATCCTGCCGATGGTAATAACATCAGAAGAAGGAACATGAGAGGCTAGGAGAAATACCAAGGCCTGAAGGAAAGAACTGGAGAAAGCCTGGCAGGTAAAAACATCAGTGGTGCCTGTGGTGGACAAGACCTTGAGCAGTGACCCCCAAACTGGAGCAGGGCTACAACAGATCCCAGGAAAGACAACAGACATTCCCAGTCCAGAAAGAAAAGCGCAATACTAGGACATGTAAGATACTGGCAAGAGAACCCTCAAGCCTGTGCCCTGGGTAGAGGACCCGAAGCCAGTAGAGGAGGATCCCGGCTCATGAGGGCGAGATGGGAATTCTTTTTTATATATATATATATATAGTTATATATATATATATATATATATATATATTATATACTGTTATTAACAGCAATATTACCATCATACCATCAGTATTATTACCATCATCTTGACGCTGCACCTTATTACCTACTTATCTTGTGTTTTTTTAAGTGTTGTTTGTCCTTGTCCCATTCTGTATTTTTATTTCTATTTTTTTCTACCTCAGTATCTTATGCTATTGTATTTTTATTGTTTTTCAAGTATACCGGACTGCTATGACAAACTAATTTCCCTTCGGGGATGAATAAAGTCGTCAAAGTCAAAGTCAAGTCAAAGTTAATAAACAGTGCGAGTGTGATCGTCATGTGTGATGTCATGCTGGTGTGAACTCAGGTTAGACCTGGTGCATGTGTCCTGCTGTGTTTTTATGGATGAAATGAGTTTGGGAGCATACACTGAAGACACTTTGGACTGTTTATCGTCTCTGCTGGGAGACTGTCCCTGTGGACACCCTGAACATGCTCTGCTCTGTCTCTGCGTGGACGCCGTTGATCTGGACAGCCCGCTGTGATCCTGACGAGGTCCTCAGCTGAAGAGTGACATGAAGCTGAAAACCAGAGAAAAACATCATTTCTCTGTTTCTTTACGACGTGCAGCCTCCGGCCTCGCTGCTCTAGGTAACAAGGCTGAGATTAAAACCCTGCCCTGTAATTCATCATTTAATATTCATAAAATGTTGAAGATGCAGGTGAGATGAGGCGCAGCTGCAGCATCCTCCAGGACATGTTTAGGAGAACCTCTACATCACACGGAGGAGGAGGAGGAGCAGGTAGAGGAGCAGGAGAAGCAGGTGGAAAACCTCTGATGAAACTGATGATGTGTTGCATGTGTCTGCAGAGAGGTGCATTATGGGTTAAACTGCATTGGCTAGTTAAAAACTCCTGATGTGTCAAAGAGCAACAAACGACTGAAGTTAGAAAACAAATAGTTTACACCAATCAGAGTCTAGCTGTTAGCATCAGAGCTAAGCTTCATCAGTTAGCTAGCTAGCAGCAGCATGCTACGTGGGTGTGTCTTCAGGTGTTGGTCACCTCAAACCCTGTTGAGGTGGAGAACACCTGAACCTTGAGGCTCATCGTCCAACTCTGAATCACTGGAGCTCTCCATGTTTGTTCTGACCTCGCCCACTTTTCAAACGGGCCAGTCAGATTCCTCCAAACATTGTGTCCTGCCTGGGCTTCCTGTTTCACACAGAGATACGTCACTGTACGGAGGAGACCGACTGTCCGCAGCAGGTTCCAGCTGCAGTTTGTTGAGCTCTCTCTGTTGCTGATGACACCAAACAAACAATGTGCAACAGCCTGAGTGAATAAATGATGACATCATGAGTCATGTGACTTAACCATCAGTGGAGTGTAGAGTGAGGATGAGGAGGCTGTGACCTTCCTCACATTAACACACATCATATTTTCCATCATTTGAGTTGACATCGACAGCAGGGACTGGAGGATCAGCTCCAGCTGCTGTTTGTCTCCAGGCTCACACAACAACAGCAGCAGCAGCAACAACAACAACAACAACAACAGCAGCAACAAGAGCAACAGCAGCAACAACAACAGCAACAGCAATAACAACAACAACAACAACCTGCATGTCTGTAAGCAAACAGTGGGTTTATTTTTCAGGTTTTTATGTTTTGGAGTTGTATTTTCCTCCTCAGTCCATCTCTGCTGTTCCTCCATCGTTACACTCATCAGTTCATAGAGCGAAGGTTGTTAAAGGTTAGCTGCTCTGTGTGTGTGTGTGTGCATGTGTGTCACACATGCACGTCATTTTCTTGCCGGTGACTAATGCCTCAGCCACGGGAGATTGAGTTCGATTGAGAGGGGCTTTAGACTCTGTGTGTGTGTGTGTGTGTGTGTGTGTGTGTGTGTGTGTGTTTGTGAGTGTGTGTGAGTGTGTGTATGTGTGTGTGTGTGTGAAATGCGGCAGAAGAGAATGGGTTCACATGAGGAGACGAACATTGCAGAGACAGAGCCACACGTGTGTGTGTGTGTTGGGTCTATAGCATTTACAGTGTGGGAGGGGGCTGAGCTGTCCTTAGATGACACACCCAGGAGAGCTTCTGGGGTGTATGTGTGTGTGTGTGTGTGTGGCTATCAGTTGTCCTCAAATGCCAACCGTATCCTTACAAACCCCCTGAATCCAGCTCTGCTCCTCCGACTGTGGCTGCTACTGTCACATTAGACAAGTGTAATATGAGTATCTACATTAAGTTCACCTGTGTGTGTGTGTGTGTGTGTGTGTGTGTGAGTTTGTCAGGCTAGCATGTTGTCACCTCAGTATCTGTGACGTCACTACACATGAACTGTCTGTTTATTCAATGACAGGAATGATGAACATGACGTCTCCGTCCCCGCTGTAACTGTGTCCTCCGTCCTGCAGAGTAGTGACCTTGTGCAGTGATGCTCAGCTCCCAGAGCTCCTGCCACGCTCTGATCTCTCCCTGGAAGTCCTGCTCTGTGACCTTGTAAAGCTCCACCTGTGACGTCCTCTGGACCTCCTCCACTGTGTCAGAGACAGGCAGGCAGAGACCCTTCAGCTGCACGGTCACTGTGGAGAAGAAGGAGGAGGAGAAGAAGAAGGAGGAGGAGCGTGTGTCTCCAGATCCAGCAGCAGGGTGGGTGGAGAGAGAGGAAACACTCTGTGAGTCAGTGTGTTTTGATGAAGCTTGTGCAGAATTTCATGATGCAAATGTCAAAGTAAACAACAAACAGGATCTTGGTCACATGGTCTGACATCACCTGAGCTGCTGGTCAGAGCTTTTGCTGATCCTCCCATGAACCTGCACCTCAAAGCTCAGTAAACTCAGGTCATGTGACAACACCTGAGGAGAAGGTTGTGGGGATTGTGGTTAGAGAGAGTCCCACATCCTGTTTAGAGGTGCTGCAGTGTGACGTCCGGCAGCCAGAGGGCAATGCAGCTGCAGCTGATGCACGACGAACACCACATCTTCGAGCTGCTGCTCAGGTTCATTTTGGAATCAAGGTTAAAATTACACTCAGCTCAGGAGAAAACACACACAAAACATCTGCATTTAATGTTTGAATCTTCTGAATGTAGGACAGTGTGTGTGTGTGTGTGTGTGTGTGTGTGTGTGTGTGTGTGTGTGACATGCCATAGGTTCAGCTGAGGAGAGATGAGCTGCTCTGCATCTGTCCTCAGATGGTCTGTGTGTGTGTGTGTGTGTAGAATGATCAAAAGAAGCTGCTTTGATGATGCACCCAACACACACACACACACACGCGTGTGCGCTGGATGATAGAGGACAGCAGCATGTGACTGTGTGCTCTGTATTCCACTGTTTGTGTGTTTGAAATAATTGGCTCCCCAAAGGACGAAAACAGGGAAACAAATTGTGCAGCAGTTACACTGTGCGCGTGTGTGTGTGTGTGTGGGGGGGGGGGGGGGGCTGATATAATAGATATAATAGAAATGTGTGTGTGTGTCTGTCTGTGTATGTAAATTTGTATGCTAACTGTGTCTGAGCGAGAGGGAGGGAGTGCTGGTGTTTGGGTCTGGTCATTTGCATATCACGGGCGGCTGCAGGAGTGTGTGTGATGCGCAGCTGCAGGAGTGTGTGTGTGATGGACGGCTGAACCGGTGACGGGGGCACCTGCACGCTGAAGAGTGGCTAAACCATCTGAAATCAGGTGACTGTGGTGTCCAGACTGAGACGAATCAACGCCAAAGGTCAATATCCTGCTGATGTGTGTGATGGGTGACTGCAGGAGTGTGTGTGATGTGCGGCTCCAGGTGTTTGTATGATCATCGACTGCAGGAGTGTGTGTGATGGGTAGGTTCAGGGGTTTGTGTGATGGGTAGGTGCAGGGGTTTGTGTGATGGGCGGCTGCAGGAGTGTGTGTAATGCGCGGCTGCAGAAGTGTGTGTGATGTTCGACTACAGTAGTGTGTGTAATGGGCGGCTGAGGAGTGGCTAAACCATCGGAAATCAGGTGACTGTGGTGTCCAGACTAAGACAAATCAACGCCAAAGGTCAATATCCTGTCAATATCCTTCCTGTTGGGAAGCAGGCTGCCAGAGTCCTGCTCGCTCTGGACTCTGGAGACAACATGTGGAGTTGCTGATGAATGTTAAAACTCCTGAACGTCCTTGTTGAAATGGATCTGAAGATCTGCAGCTGACTTCAGAACAGCTGCTGAAGGACCTGATGGACAGGTGGTGTTGCTGCTGACCGACCTCGATCAGGAGCTGAGGTCAAATCCACCAGACTCCACTGACCAAAACAGGAAGTTTAGCTCAGAAACGCAGGAGCTGCTGGTCTGTGTCCATTTGTCGGTCTGTCTGTTTATTTGTTTGTGTTATTGTGAAACTGAACAAACTGTTTCAACACCAAAGACTCACAACAACACAAACAAACTCAGACATGTGGAGAGGTCGTCAGTCTTAATCTCGCCTACAAACCTTTGATTGGTTAGTTGTTCATATCTGCTCATTTCCTGCTAGACAAACGAGTTAAACCACTTCCTCCAGCGTGTGTTGGTGGAGGTCAGTGGCCGAGTGTGTGATGTGTTCCATGACAGTTGGACATCACAGCGCCTCTGTCCCTGCCACAGTTCGTCTTTCAGCCCGTGAGGCAGAGTCTGGCACCTAGCAACAACCACTTCCTGCATCTGACACACACTTCCTGCATCTGACACACACACACACACACACCTCGACCACCACACCTCGTTAAGGAATTAACTGATGAACACACTTAGGAGTGAGTCTGACTGATAGCCGGACAGCGACTTCCCCAATTGCACTGCTGCATGTGGCGATGTTTGTTTGTTGGAGAACAGTGTGTATGTTGTCCTCAGGACTGTGTGTGTGTGTGTTGGTCCTAATGGGTTGGTCTCCACCTTGGTTCATCCTGAAGGTGGAACACACCTTCCTCCATCCTCATCACAGAGCAAACCCTGTCTAACCCTGGTTGACCGTGAACACAACACCTCCTGTCCTTTCCTGCGGTGCGTTCAGGGTACAACAGGTGTCAGGAGGACATGTCAGCGTCGTGCTGCTGCCGTGTTCAGTTAATTAGTGATGAAAGAAATTAATTAAAGAGAAAAAATGGGCAAAGACACACACATGCAGACACACGCAGACACACACACACGCAGACACACACAGACATATGCAGACGCACACACACACACAGACATACGCAGACATACACAGACACACACAGACACACACAGACATGCAGACATACACAGACACTCGCAGACACACACACACACAGACACACGCAGACACACACAGACACGCAGACACACACACAGACATACACAGACACACGCAGACACACGCAGACACACACACACAGACACACACAGACACACACGCAGATAAACACATGCAGACACACACACACAGACACACACACACACGCAGACACACACACACACACACTCCTCTGTGCATATTCTGTGACATCACTCCAGGCTTCCCTGGAACACCAATTACATCGTCACTTTGGCTTCACATCACTCAGTTAGCATGTCAGTGTGATGATAACACACACACACGCTCACACACACACACACATACACTGATTTACAGACCCACTTTGATAGGTTGGATGTTGCTTTTAACCGCTAATCAGGAATCAAGACATGACATCAATGACATCATACAATGCAGAGCCGCGTTGACATCATATGTGTGTGAGTGCAAACGGTCATGATGACGCTTGTAAGGCGTGCACTGGTGACAGCCCTGTGTCCTCGTACATGTGTCACGTAGGGACTGACAGGTCGTTAACAGGAAGCTGAGCTAATGTAAATATAAAGAACTCATTAATCACTTCAAACATTGTTTACTCCTCTGAGGGACAAACAACATAAACAACCAGTGTTTAACTACAAGAGTGTCAGCGGCACAGCGAGCGTCAGCGGTGCGGTGAGCATCAGCGGCGCAGCGAGCACTCTTTCTTTCCTCTTGTGTCGGAGCAGGACTCATGTTTGTCTTCAGCAGCTCTGACCTGGTATTTATCTAGGCCCTGTGCTCGTCTGCTCTCCTGCTGAGAGCCCTGATGTATCTCAGAGGTTATCTGAGTGCAATTCACCTCAAACAGGCGGCAGAGTGACAAGTGACCCAGCTGCTTTCACCCAGGCTGCACTTTGTTTTTACCCTGAGACTCTTGGAAGAAAAGCTCTGCTGTGGTTTTTGGAACAATTGTTTGACGTTGTCAGTTTCCCTGCAGACAGGCTGCCCTTCAGTCTTCTTGTCAAAGGTTTCACCAGATGGAAACAACAAAGATAAACTTTGCTCTCTTCAGTATTTTCTCCTGTTTCTTGGTTCACATCCACGACCAGCAGGCAGAAGGACATGCAGTAAACCAGCAGGCAGCAGGACATGCAGTAGACCAGCAGGCAGCAGGTGTGATCAGGCCTTTTGGGAGAAAGGTGGGCTCAGGTTGCCGTTGATGCTGAAGCTGCTTCATCCCTGACAAATAACCTGAACAGCTGAGCTGTCAGCTGACAATTGCCCTGATATGTTGTCCAGGATTTTCCGCACTTGAGTCGAGGAGTACCGTTTTCCTGGTTCACACACTGTAACAAGGCTCCTGCAGTGTGCTGTTGGCGCAGAGGATTATCCGTCTATCTTCACACGAATCGTTAATGTTCAGACTTTCTGTAGTTCCAACATTGAATCATCACCTCACAGTGAGTCAGACGGGACAGTAGGTGCAAAGCAGCTGCAGGTCGGTCCGGACTGAAGAGACCAGCAGCTCCGTCTGATCCCAGACAGTTGAGCGCTGCAAGGCTGCAGGGTGCACATGCAGAACTAATCTCTGAATCTTCCCTGCATTTAAAATGCATGAGATTGTGGCCAACTGTGTGTTTGTGGTGACAACTGAGGGTAACGTGCAGCTGTGGAGCTGTAACTGGAGTTTGAGGTTTCCATTTGTGATGAGATGACAGAGGAAGTTTGGTTGTTTGTCGCAGTCCCACTGTTGTTGTTATTGTTGTCTCGACAAGTGTAGCTAAATATGAGCTGCATATTATAATGCAATCAGCCTCTGATGCTGCTGTGTGTGTGTGTGTGATCAGTATGTAGATATTATTATTATTATTATCATTATTATTAATGCATCTGTTTCACATGACCAACATGTGTCTCTGTCCAGTGTTTGTTGTGACTGGTGTCCACACACACACACACACACACACACACTCTTCACCTCCATTATCTCCTCGTTCACCCTCGTCTGTCAGGATCGATGTGTCTGAGCTCACTCGCTCCTTTTCTCTCTCAGATCTGTTCAATAAAGGCCGAGATGCATCACATTGATCCTGCAGATGGGTCTGAGGTCAGACGGGCAAGCTCATCGCAGACTGAAGATAAACACTTACAACATGTTTCAGTCCAAACAGCAAGACTTCAGTTCATGTTTATCTTTTAGGTACCACATGATATCCACAGTGTGACTGAGCCAGTGTTAACATGCTAACGTGCTAAACATCAGCACGCTGTTGCAGGATGTTGTTGGTTTTTATTTGAAATGTTTCTGTTGATGAACCTTTGTTTTTTATTGACCTTGTTGTTATTTGTGTTTCGAGTGGAGACATTTAATCATCCTCATCAGTTGATGCAGCTGCATCTTCACAGTCAACACCAAAACTGTCAATATGATGAAATTACACCTTTAATATGGAAACAACTCATGTACATCAATGCAATGTCCTCCAGTGTGTGTGTGTGTGTGTGTGTGTGTGAGCACTGCCTCCCTCAGCTCTTTAATATTGCAGCGGTGTGTTTGCGCTCGCAGCAGGCGGCCTGCCGTCGTCTCTGCATTTGGTGCGCTGCGGCTTCATCAGGCGCTGCGTCCTGTTTAAACATGCATCACATTTACATGAAACACCAACGTGCTGCCTGTAACCAGGTCGAGGCAGCAGATCAGCTGATGTGTTGTGCTGCAGTGTTTTCATGTGAAAAACACACATGTTGGTTTTAAAGAGATGCAGTGCAAACAGTCGGGTTTCATTCAGAGCCTGAATTAAAGATGTCCTTCTGCTGAGCGCCTTTATTCATAGTAATGATCTGCAGCCTCGGACTGCAGGCGAGCTGCAGCTCGGGTTTAACATGGCAAAGTTTCATGTTACATAAGAAACCTGATGGGAACAGGAAGTGGCTGGTTCAGTGTCATCAGATGCAAACCGCTGCTCCCTCAGTGCGTCTGTGCTGCGACAATGACTCATTTGTTGTGTAAGAGTCGGTCAGACCATCAGCGTCTCTGAACTCTCCTCGCTCCACAGCGTCAGACACTCTGAATGCTCGTTCGTGTTCCCCAGAGGATGAGTCCTGCTGACGTCCTTCTGCAGCCCCACCATCAGCTGGATGCAGTTTTCCTGCAGGTCAGAGAAGTTCTGGTATGTTCAGCTCAAGAACAAGGAGTAAAAACAGGAGTCGTGAGTTTTAACGTTGATGTGGATGAAGCAGGTGGAGCAGGTGGATGTTTTATTATTTTCAGAAGTTAAATCCTCCCGACAGCCTGATGAAACCATCAACACAGAGCCAGAGAAGAAGAGTTTCTTCTTCTACTCCTTCTTCCTCTGTCCGTCTGTTGCAAGGCCACTGGCTCGTCTATACACTGTTACATAAAGCTGTTATATAAGCAGCCGACAGACTGGCAGGGCGACCGAGCTGTAGTACAACTGAGGAGAGAGAGTAGGAGCGGAGGAGGAGGACAGATGAAGATGGAGGGAGGAGCAGAAACCTGATGTCTGACCGTTTAGACACGTAAACCGGTTCGTAACTTTGATTCAACTCTGAGCTGCACAGGCATGCAAAAACACACAAACACACACAATTGAACACACCAACAGCTCCACACAACTCATCCGCACACACGGCAACATGTTCAGTCTGACATCACATTTCCTCAGTCTGACATCACATTTCCTCAGTTCCTTCAGGTTCTTTCTCCATTTCACATCACATCTTGAACAACCATCAGCTGGACTGTGAGGAACACCTGCGCCTGCTTCACCTGAAGCCTCACACCTCATGACAGCTGCTGACACACACCGACAAGGGGAAGAACACACAGTTTGTCTTTATTGTGTCGTTACTTCCTGTTGGTCAGTGATGGTTGAAGCTGATGGATTCTCTTCAGTCAGCAAACTGTAAACAAAGATGGCTGCCATGCCTACACTTCAATCATTGTAACAAACAGGAAGTCTGCCATCTTACTCTCATGATGTCATGTGGAGTCAGTCTGTACAGCAGTGGTCTGGGAATCGTGGTATTGAGCCGCAGCATCGAGGCTCTGCCTACTGTAGCCGTCAATCAGGAGACCACGCCCCCTTTTCACAGCATCAATAACTGATTAAAACCAAACTGATCGGAAAATGATCAGTTGAACAAACATCAGTGTGATGAAAATAAGCTGAGATGACAGGAAAAATCTGCTGACATGGAGGGGGCGGGGCTTATGAGCTGTAGTGCAGCCAGACAACAGGGGGTGATACGGGGGTTTTGGCCATCTTTGTTTACAGTCTGTGATCTGAACATGAGATTTATTGAGGAAACATATAAAATAACTCTAAACTTCTTTATTTGAAACGTGATGAACAGACAGAAAACACAGACTTTATGTAAAGTCACTCACTGTTGAATCTGCTGTGAATCTCTGTCTGCACAGAGAGGGAAAATGTGTCTGCTTATAAATGTGTCTGTATGTTTGTGTGTGTGTGTGTGTGGGCGGAGAAAGATGTACGCTCTCTACATCCTAGGGCAAACTTAGTGTGAGAGGGAGTGTATGAGACGGAAAGAAACCATGTGAATATTATATCCCCAGGCAAGTAAAATGTGTATGTGTGTGTAAGTGTGTGTGTGTGAGTGTGTAAGTGTGTGTAAGTGTGTGTGTGTGTGTGTGAGTGTGACTCTATCAGCAGTGCTTTAAGGAGAATCCATGCATTAGTTATCAGCTCAGCTCTGATTTTGCTGTTTCTGCTCACAGCTCCAACTGATGAAACATCGCTAACACAGCACACCACTGAGTGTGTGCGTGTGTGTGTGTGTGTCTGCATTCAGTAAATGTTTTTTGCATCAACAAGAACTTTAAATCCAAACAACAGGATCTTGCACAGAAGAATGAAGATAATAAACTTTTAGCTCCACGATCTCTGCAGCCACGTTAGCAGCACACACACAGACACAGATGGGCTAAATGCTAACATCAGCAAGCTAACATTCTCATGATGCTAACATGCTAGTCATTTTTACCATGATCATCACCTCAGCTTAGTGTGTTAACATGCTAACATTAACTAATTAGCAGTAAACACAGGGAGCAGCCGAGGCTGATGGGAGCGTCTGCAGAAACGGTGACAGGCAGGCAGACAGACGGGCGGGCAGACAAACGGGCGGGCAGGTAGACAGGCAGGCAGATAGAAAGGCAGGCAGACAGACAGCAGCATGTTAATGAGCTGCTCTGATTAAACTTCATCATTGATCCCAGCTTGATTGATTGATACAGTGTGATACAGCAGCTGGACCCATCCTGGTCCTGGCTCACTGCAAAGCGTCACAGAGTGTGTGTGTGTGTGCGTGTGTGTCTGTGTGCATGTGTGTGTGTGCATGTGTGAGCTCAGAGACCTACAGTCACTGACAGAACGTGAAATGCTCCAGTCACCATTTCTGCCGCCTAACACTCGCCGATTCACTTCAGCAACAGTGTGTGTGTGTGTGTTTTAACGTTGTGCAGACAGGAAATGCCTCAGAGATGGAGGGTAGCGAGGAAACACACATACACACTCACACAGACACACACACACGTCTGTCTGTCAGTAATCTGCAGTAAGAACATGGTTAATAACAACTCAGAGAGCTGGAATCATTGAAAACCTCCAGGAACCTTCATCATCATCATCATCATCATTAGTGTAGATATTTAACTTGTGTGTGGGTGCTCATTGAATTGGTGATGTCACTGCAGAGTCGACATGCAGAGCATCTGCAAGCCCTCACACATGTGCTCTGTGTGTGTGTGTGTGTGTGTGTGTGTGTGTATGTGTGTGTGTGTGTGTGTGTGTGTGTGTGTCCTGTTCAGGCATGTTCACCGCTCACGTCTTCGTGTTCCTGTGTGTGTGTTTGATCTGGAGCCAAGAATAACACAGCTGTCTGCTTCATGTCTGCGTCTGAACTTATGTAACATCAGCTGATTCAGAGTCAGACTGATTCCCCCGTTCAGACCAGGCAGGCTACGTTCACTGCCAGCGCTGCCGACCCTGCAGCCGCCACGGTCAGCTGCGCTTAATGCAGGAAGAACAGCAACATCATTCATATTAATGACTCAGCTGGTTAATAAACCCCTCCCCATTTAGTCCGTTCACACTCTCTCACCTTTCAGTTCGATCTGAACCAGAACCACAGTGAATCCTCCTGACCAATCAGCCGAAGCCTGGGACCAGGTGGAGGTGGAGGTCTCAGTCTGGATCGAACTGAACTCTGGTTCTGGTTCTGTCAGGTGCCAACACCGATCTCCCAAGACTCAACCAATCACGTGCAAGCATGGAGGCTCAGCAGGATGCAGGTGATGTCAGGTGGTGCAGGTGTGTCAGGTGGTGCAGATGATGTCAGCAGATCCAGGTGTGTCAGGTGGTGCAGGTGTGTCAGGTGGTACAGGTGATGTCAGGTGGTGCACGTGTATCAGGTGGTGCAGGTGATGTCAGGTGGTGCAGGTGTATCAGGTGGTGTAGGTGTGTCAGGTGCTCATATCTTGAGGATGTGAAGCTTGGTTTAATTCCAGGTATGGAGGAATCGTCCTGCAGGTGCGACAGCTCAGAAACGCGTCAGTCTTCTGCTACACCTGAGTTTGTCTCTTCAGCTGCAGCTCAGGTGTGTTCTCAGGCAGCAGTGTGATGCTCTCAGTCAGGGCCAGGCTGCAGCACAGGGCTCAGACACAGGCTGAGGTCAGACACACAGTCCTGTAACGGATCAATGAGTCAGATCAAACGTCTGATCTGTGAGCGTTAGCGTTAGCAACACATGACAACTAAAGGTTTGGGCCATGATTCAAACAGTGACATCACCATGATGATGAAATACACAACAGAACGTCATCGTCCTGTTCCTATGTCATGTCACAGTGGAAATTACCCATCATGCCTCTGTGGAGCCAAGTGTCATAATATCCATATTATTGAGTTCACAGTCATTACACCGCTGGAGGCACAGACAGGTGTCTGTCTCTCTCTTCAGGAGCCATTTTGGACTCAGTTCAGCTCGGGTGCACCAAACGCCGTCAAGCCCTTCACGACAGGAGTCAAAACTTCCGGTCAAGACTGTCAAAATAAAAGGTCAGAATGACGTTTTGAGGTTTAAATGTGAATTTGTGTTTATTTGATGAAACGTTTGTTGTCGATGGATCAGATAAAAACATCAAACCCATGAAACGATTGTGTGTCCCCTGAGAGACAAAGTCGCCCCCATCTCACCTGTCCAGTCCAGGTGTGTCCTGTCTCTGCTGAAGCTGTTTGTTGTTGTTCATATTAGAATATCTGAAGGTGATTTGTTTTTATTTGGATAAACAAAAATACTATTGTTTGATATTGCTGCGAGTCAGTAAACTTGAGTTTTAAGACATTTTTTATTCATTTACCAAAACTCTGAAGGTTTGATGTTGCTGTAAGGAGAGAATCACATCATGAGAGAGCAGGAGGCAGGTTTAAGGTGAAAGTTTAAATGTCTGAGCTGCAGGAGAACGCGTTGCTCTGTCTGTAAAGCTGCGATGATCAGCTCTGAACTGACGCACACGTTCACCCTGAAGAGCACCTGCGTTTTATTTTGAAAGGGGAAGCAGGTGATGCTGGTGCAGCTTGACACATCCTGTCTGCTTGTCCCCATCAGCCCCGACCAGAGAGAGAGGGAGGACAAGGCGGTGGAGAGAGCTGCACCCAGCCATAGAGAGAGAGACAGAGAGGGAGGAGAGACGGGTGGAGGAGCGCTGGTCTGCGGGCTGCTTTCACGCCTCTAAATGCCTTTTGTGCGTGTTTTCTGCGGGCTGCTTTGGGAACTGTCGGCGGGCGGTGACTGTGCGTGACCCCGGACTGAGCCGCCGCCGCCGCTGTCCGCCTCGCATGGCTTCGGATCCGCTGCGAACTTCTCCGTAGAGCCGTGCGGGTCTGGAGCGTTTCGGAAGAGGAGGAGGAGGCTGCTGGGTGGACTGTTACACACCACACACTGCACACACACACACACACACACACACACACGCTGCACACCGCACCACACACAAAAGCCCAGTGGACAAACACGCTGTCCCGAAGCCGGGGCCTGGCTGCGGGTCGTGGTTTCACGCAGCTTCAGCAACTTGTCTTTAAATGTTGGAGGAGGATCCGGATCACAGCAGGACTCGACCCAGCGGCGCAGCGGCGACCGTCTCCAACTAGAAGGAATATGTGGCTCTCCTGGCTGACTTGTGCACTTCTGCTGGGAACTTTGTGTGCAGGTAAAGAGGCAGGGAGCGGGCCTGGTGCTCCGCTGCTGCTGCTTTTGTGGGGGAAAGGGCTGCAGGTTGCAGCACTGCAGCCTGCAAACACCAAGACCTGCACAGGCTATCACAGGAGCTGCGGGGCTCCACACTCACAGATATTACAGGGATATTATCGTGTGTCTGCTGTGGTTGTTTGATTTGATTGTTCCTCTACACGCCTGTGCAGACACCGCTCACGGTGCCCAGCAGCTGTTTGTGCTGCTGCTGTAGTATTTCCCAGCAGCAGCAGCACATGGCGTCAGAGCAGGACGGGGTTCATGCTGGACTGATGTAGAAACACCAGCCACATATCAGACAGAATGAGATCACCATCAGCGAATCCCACCAACATGATCCTGAGTGTGAGGGCTGCATTGTCCGCGTTACACCGCGTTCAGGCTGCGCTCACATGAAAGGTGCACTGAGGATCCTCAGACGTACCAGTGCCCTCATTTTGTACTAAATCTGCCTTCAGAGGAGGAAAATCTGGCCGCGAATCAGAAATGTGCGTGTGTGTACGGGTCAGCGTGCGGGTCTGATCGGAGGATGTGAGACAGCTCTGAGTGAATCCGGCTCTTTGTGTGTTTTGATCGTCGCTCTGCTCGTTCGTCAGTCAGCAGGAGTCACGTCAGTACAGCCTGCATTTGCATTCAGTGTCAGTTGTGTTTGGCAGTATTTCGGGGGGCTTGTCTACAACCGTGCGTGTGCGTGCGTGTATGCATGTGGTTGCAGGCTGCAGGCTGCTGCTCCATTGTCTGCTCAGGCATGCATGCGGATCAATAATCGATCAGCAGAGCGGTCTCTGTGAGCTCGTGCCTCTAAATCCACCGATAACTGGAAACATTCACTGTATTCATTTTCTGTGCTGTGGTGTTTTTCCACCCCGCACGCGTTCCTCGGTGCCGTCCACGCGCGTTTTACTACGACACACGGCGGGTGGATGAATGAAGCAGCGCGGTGAGCTCGGTCATGTGGCCACATAGTAGTGGAGAGGAGGCGTGTGCGCGTGCGTAATACAGAAAAAATACTACGCACAAATGCGCGATGAAAAATGAACTAATCCTCCTGTAAGTCAGAGTTCAGGGTTCATTGAGCACGTGGCTTCCTCTCATGTAATATTCCTGTAATATTTCAGCATTATTCCCCATTTCACTGCTGGACGTGACACACCTGTGACGCACTGCTGTGACGTTATGATATCTGAGTGAATGTTGTTATTGTTTGTGACATCACCGCGTTCTGGGCAGGCCTTGTGGTGTTACAAACCAAAACTGACCCCAGAACAAATGAAACTGTGGGCCTGGTTTCCTGTTCCCTCTGTTTGGACACAGACACGCTGCAGTTTAACTTCAGAGCTGTTTCCCAGCAGCTTTGCTTCAATCATTAATGCTTAATCACCAGTCAATGAATTGATTGATTGCTGCAGCTCACTCTTCTCTTCACCTGTTGAGCTCTGTCACAGACACAGTGAGATGAATGAGGTCTCATGAGAGGTCCTGCTGCCTACCTTTCCCACAATGCAACACAACCACTGACATTTCAGTTGGAGTTTCAGGTGTGTTACTGTGTGTTTGTATATCGTGAGCTCAGGTCACCACGGCGCCTCCTCTGCCTCATATTGCTGTGATATTTCTATTTAGTAGATTTAATATGAGCGTGTAGCGTCTGCAGATGTTTTCATATTTAACTGTATTTATATTTCTGCAATAACAGGTTCATCGTGTGTTTGTGTTGCCGAGTGATCAAATGTGCAAACACAGACGCTCAGGTGCAAATACATACACCAACATTCCTGCAGTGTGTGCACAGTAGATGCTAGCTCTCTTAGCTGTGGAACATGCTAATATGCTAACATGCTAACAGAGAGTTCTCCAGCTGCTTGCCTGTAAAGTGAACCTCTGCTCCTCAGGTGGTGGGAGTGGATGTAGTTCGTTGTTGCAGTGAGAAGTTGGTGTTTTGCTCGCAGCTTTCTGTTAGCAGAGTTAGCATTCGCGGATAGAGAGGCGGAGTCAAGTGTAAACATTCCTCCAGTTTCATGTGCACAGTGTGTACAGAAATGATCCGGACTTTACTAGAAGTGGTGAAGGAGCATTCACGGCTCAGACCGTGGGATGGCGGTGTAAAGTGGGGGGGTGACCCCGTGACCCTGTGACCACACTTCATGCAGCATTGATCTATATTTTACAGTTAACAGTTGAAGAGCTGCAGCACGTTCGTACAGTTGAACAAAAGGAATGTTTCTCTGCTGCTGCTTCTCCTTATCCACACACACACACACACACACACTGAGCTGATGAGCTGATACAGGATTTTTAATCAATACCAATACTTAGAACTGAACAACTAAAGCACTTGATAATCGAATTGACTGCAGGAGTTTCCACAGACGTTAAACGCGTCCTGACACAGAGGTGTGTGTAAAGTCACACTGTTTCCTCTGCAGGAGCTTCAGTGTTTACTCAGAATGTGTTTACACTGAATTCACGCAAGATCTCGTGAAGCTAAAGTGATTTGTGCAGCAGGACGGAAGAAGAGAAGGAAGAGAAACACGTGCTTGTTTGGACGTTTAAAGAAGCCACAGTTGTTGTTTCTGTTGTTGTTGTTGCGGGGCGTCGAGGCCTGAATCTCTGCCCTCTCACTACTCCGACTCCCTGCAGGGCCCGAGCACCAGCAGAGGGGGGAGGATGGGGGAGGAAGGGGCGCATGGTGGGGGATGGGTTGCCCGTAGCTACAGGAAAGATTTAAAGGACCAGTGCCTGTTTTTTTTTTTTCTCCTCTAAGATTGATGACATGAGGTCAAGAGGAGGAGGGGCAATGTGTGTGGGGGGGGTCCTGGGTCAAGAGCAGAGCCAGAGGGAGAAAGACAGTGCTGATTTGAAAGCAGGCTCCATGTGCTGTGGAGCTGAAGAGCTGGAGGAGCGTTGGATTCATCCTCCTGCACCAACAAACAGCTGCTGCCACAGTGTAAAGTTCATATTAGCTGCGACTCTGCCGTCCGTCATGTTCCCCTCAGGACAAATCCCACTGAAGCTCTTCCCTCTAATGCCATGTTAGCGCGCTGCTGTTAGCATGATGCTGTTAGCACGCTGCTGTCAGCACATAGCTCCTAGCATCAGAGCGTGGCAGGTGGAGCAGTTTGTCCTGAAGGTGGAGAGATCTTTCAGTCTGAGGCTTCATCCTCTGGGGAGCCTGAATGAGCCCAGAGAGACAGAGACAGTGATGTGAATGGGACAACAGGAATAAATGTGTGTGTGTGCTGATGACGCATGTTTATGAACCTGAAACTGATGATGATGCTGCATTATACAGCACTGTGTGTGTGTGTGTGTGTGTGTGTGTGTAGAGCTGAATTGATTAATCGACTCAAATCGATTAAAAAAATGATCAGATTATAATTTTCCTGAATTGAAGCTTTGTTTCCTTCATTTCGCTGCCGCTAAACTTTGGTTCTGCTGTTTCACACGGACACTTTGTGACGCACATGACAGAAAGGCAGAAAGTGTGGGAACACGTTAAAATGAAAAACAGTTATGTCGTTAACCAGCTCAAGAAGAAACTAAATGTTGCTGCTTTACTTTATGTTCTGCTGCAACTGTTGGTGAAGGAGCTGACGAACATACACTGCTGCTCATTCACCAACACACACACACACACACACTCACACACACACTTCTATATAGATATTTTTTATATATCCTTTTACTTTTATACTTTCTGTGGCTGTTGTTTCAGCTGGTTCTGGAAGAATCAAATAGAAAAGAAAATAATCAATCGCTGGGTTGTTGTGTTGTGTTGTTGTGTCATGTTGTGTTGTTGTGGGTCGTGGTGTTGTGTTGTGGGTCGTTGTGTTGTATTGTTGTGGGTTGTTGTGTTGTTGTGGGTCATTGTGTTGTGTTGTTGTGGGTTGTTGTGTTGTATTGTTGTGGGTCGCTGTGTTGTGTTGTTGTGGGTTGTTGTGTCATGTTGTGTTGTTGTGGGTTGCTGTGTTGTGTTGTGTCATGTTGTGTTGTTGTGTCATGTTGTGTTGTTGAGGGTCGTTGTGTTGTGTTGTTGTGGGTTGTTGTGTTGTGTTGTGTCATGTGTTGTTGTGGGTCGCTGTGTTGTGTTGTTGTGGGTTGTTGTGTCGTGTTGTGTCATGTTGTGTTGTGGGTCGCTCTGTTGTGTTGTTGTGGGTTGTTGTGTTGTGTTGTGTCATGTTGTGTTGTCGGTCGCTCTGTTGTGTTGTTGTGGGTCATTGTGTTGTGTTGTTGTGGGTTGCTGTGTTGTGTCATGTTGTGTTGTTGTGGGTCGCTGTGTTGTGTTGTTGTGGGTTGTTGTGTCATGTTGTGTTGTTGTGGGTCGCTGTGTTGTGTTGTTGTGGGTTGTTGTGTTGTTGTGGGTCGCTCTGTTGTGTTGTTGTGTTGTGTCATGTGTTGTGGGTCGCTCTGTTGTGTTGTTGTGGGTTGTTGTGTTGTGTCATGTTGTGTTGTGGGTCGCTCTGTTGTGTTGTTGTGGGTTGTTGTGTTGTGTCATGTTGTGTTGTTGTGGGTCGCTCTGTTGTGTTGTTGTGGGTTGTTGTGTTGTGTTGTGTTGTTGTGGGTTGTTGTGTTGTGTTGTTGTGGGGCTTTTCCTGCAGGTTCGATCAATTTGATGGAAACTAGGGAATGAGTCTCTCCTGTGGGATCTTTGCACCTGATAAGCTGTGCAGGCCTGTGAGTGTGTGTGTGTGTGTGTGTGTGCTTGTGAGTGTGTGTGTACCTGCACAGTTAAAGTGTGCTCACAGTGCAACAATAGAGTCCAGGACACTTTATCAAAACACACAAACAGATGCTGCGGGGACGTGTCCAGCTGCTTTCAAACCGTCCAATCAGACTGCAGCGTGCCCCGTGGTCCTGTGCAGAACAGCAGAACGTGTTCGCACGGCGGTAAAGTTTGATGGGGGGGTGGTGTTGGTGGTGGGGCTGGTGGTGTTGTGTGGGGGGGGTGGCTCTCTTTCATTGACAAACTGACAGCTCCCGGGGGCCCAGACTGCCCCCCCCCCCCCCCCCCCACCCACACTGCTCCTCCTCCACTCATTTGTCTCGTCTGTCCCTCAAGGACCAGAGGAACTCTCTCTGCTGCCATTTGTCCAGGACTGGGGCCCCGGTCTGGGTGTGTGTGTGTGTGTGTGTGTGTGTTGTCTGGTCTCACAGAGATGACTGAGGCAGATGTTGTCTGGACAACAACAACACACACACATGCGCTCTGAGGCAGCTCGTCTTATCAGAGGTTCCTGCCACTGTGATTTGTTTGGATTGCGTCAGACTGAACAGCTCAGCAGTTATCAGCTGCTCAAACGTCACATGCACGCTCTGCCTCGTGCACGCTCATTGAGCTCTGATGTTTGTCTGCAGCATTTCTCAGATTGCATCTTGCTGTTCTCCAGGTGATGGGGGGGGGGGGCTGTCTCTGAAGTGTTACGGAGTTCTTGAAGGGGTTCCAGGAACAACACGGTGGTTTTATCAGCCCCTGGTGGGTGTCCCTGTGTCTTGGCTTTCACTGGGGCTTAGCTGTGACCCAGGAGTCCACAGGGTGGTGTTACTGATCTTCTCAGTTGTTCCAGAGTTTGTGAGGGGCTCTTTGGTGTGTTTCAGGCTGTCTTTGTAACTGTTCTGAGGGTTCCAAGGCAACTTTAAGGACCATATCACTAAAAGTAAGGGTTTCAAGGTCTGTAAGGGTTTCAATGGTTTCAATGGTCTTTGGTGATTTGGGGGTTGGCGCAGGTATATCAGAGGGTCTCTGTTTGAGGGTTTTTGGGTTGGTTGGATGTCTTGTGGTGTTTCAGGAGTTCCATTGTTTTTTGAAGATGTTTCGATGATGTTCTGGAGCAGAAACAGAACATTTTAAGCAGACAGCTGTGGTGAGATGTTGTTACTGTGGTTGTTGTCGGCAGAGAGACATAAAAAAAATAAAATCAGTCTGTTTCTGAAGTTCTCTGTCGTCTTGGTGTCGCCTGCCGACAGACTCACGGAGCTGCAGCTGTCTGCAGCTCACAGCTTCACAAACGTACAGATGTCAGCCATAATTCAGATTCCACTATGATGAGCATATGTGCAGAACGTGTTGACTGTTCCCATGGGAACGGGCTAACAGATGGTGGCTGTCTTAACGAGTAATCTGCAGAAACCGTGTGTGTTCAGGAACCTGCAGAGGACTCCATCAGAGGAGTCGGACAGGAGGAGCTTGGAGAAGAACACGTGCTCCTCAGGATTCAGGTCTTGGTTCAGAGTGTCCACAGACCTGGTGTCTCAGTGGTTCGAACCTGATTGTTGCCTTTAGTCCTGTTCCACAGAACCCACTGGCTCTGATTCTCCAGCATGAAGCTGCTGGATGGTTGTGGTGAGATGAGCTTCAGACCTTCATGTTCAGGATGAAATTGATCCTGAAATTCATCTGCAGCGCCACCATCAGGTCACACCAATAAGAACTGAGGTGATGTAAGCCAACTGATGGTTGCTTTAGCAACGACACTCCTGCATGACAGTTGATGACCTCAAGCCTGGACGTTGGTGGGTCTTTAGCTTTAGCTGTTGTTTGCTAACATTTCGCTCTGGTTTTTAAAAGCTGCACTGCACTGCCCCATGTGTCTGGACCCATCGAGGTTCAGCTGAAGGTTCCTCTGGTGCTGAAGGAGACCTGCTCCGGCGCCTTTCTGAGGCACTCCACTGTTTATGTATCATCTGGTTTGTGATCGTTTGTCATTAAAAATGAAAACGACTCTTGTCTTCCTGAAGCCAGCGAGCTGCTGTTCTCTGAAGCTCCGTGCTGTGATTCTGGAAATCAGAGCAGTGACTGAAGGAAAATGTTCTTAATGGTAATTAATTAAGAATTTCTTTGTTGTGTCTTTGTTGTAGTTGTTTTAGTTCAAATATCATTTGTTGGATAAAACACGTGATTCAAGGAGGCGGCAATGGACTCTGACGTGTCAGACACTGCATCATTAATTGGCTGCTTTAGATCGTAGGTGATGAGTGTTTGGGATTTGTACTTTTGAAGGCAGAAAGTTGATTTCTTAAGTTTTAATGTGTGGTCAAAGCTGAAGCTGCAGCGCGGCCCTGACACAAACCAGAGACAAGACGATTTTAACAGTTTACATGTTGTTCTGCAGGTCTTTGTCGGAGTTTTGCAGGTTTTCTCGGCCTTGTTCAGCTGGCATTTAGATTCACATGAGGACGTCTGGTCCGAAGCGCAGAGACGCTCAGCGAGCTTCATTCTGTCTCTGTTGTTCACCATGAGGCCCAACACTGTCTTAGAGGTCAACTCCATTGTCTGCAGCTCTGCGAGCTGTCAGGCCGACCACACTGTGATTGATGGCACTTACAGCTGCTGTGTGTGTGTGTGTGTGTGTGTGTGTGAGTTGGTTAAAGACGAGCTCTTTCTTTCCTTCCTCTTATCATTTTCACAGAGTTCAGCAGGGTCAAGGCTGACTTGTGAGTGTCTATAAATAGAGGCTGTGTGTGTGGGGGGGATAAGCCTCTGGATGAGAGCCAGGGCTCAGTTGAGAGTTGGAGGGGAGTGAACAGAGGGGACAGGGAAAGTTAAAACCAGTTCATTTCAATTTGAGCACAAATTCACACCGTCAACCAGACAGCCAGAGTCATGATGTCACGACGTGTAGCTGAAGGTTTTAGGTTGTGTGCAGCCGTGTGTGTGAATGCTCTCTATCGTCAGCTTTGATCATGTGATCATCATAATGACCAGCGCAGACCCCATCCTGCAGATGTGTGTGTCTGTCTGTGTGAAAGAGACCATGACCTCTGTCTTGTGAATATCACAAAGGCAATTAATGATGTGTGTGTGTGTGTGTGTGAGTTCCCATGAGTTTTGCATCTCATATGTTGCCCTTTAATCTCAGTAACATACACACACACACAGACAGGCATCTGCCAGGCCATTGTGTGTGTGTGACCCCTGACCCTCATGTCTGCAGTGCACAAAAGCTCTTAATAATACGTATGTGGTCATTTTGCATGAGAAAGTCGCTCACACACACTCACACACTTTGCATTTCACACACGTCTGTATCCATATCATCAAGGAAGCAGGAGGTCTGAGGTCTCTCTCACACACACACACACACACATTAACATGTGAGTTTGAATCTTCTGTCGTCGCTGCTTCTCACAACAATAACAACATAAACAATAACAATATAAACAATAACAACAAACATTAACATAAACAACAAACAATAACAACATAAACAATAACAATAAACATTAACAACATAAACAACAGCAAACATTAACGACATAAACAACAAACATTAACGACATAAACAATAACAAACAATAACAACAAACAATAATAACAAACAAGAACAACATAATCAATATGTTGTGCTTCGCATAGGCATCATTTGTTGTGCCTTATAGGAGTAGGTTATTAGCAAAAATTAATAATTATCTATGATAATTATTAACTATTAACTAATTATTATCTATGATAATTATTAACTAAAAGAATAGTATTATTAATAAGAATTAATAATTACGGGGCACCACCCTGGTATCAGGGACCAATAACCACTCGAAAATCAGTCTCACAAACGTTCGCTTACAGATATCAGTACCTGGGAGATACTGATATGCACAAGACGAACAATGAAGGTGTGAATCCGAGCACTGACTCTTTTAACCAGCCTTTACAACAACACTTGTACAAACAATGCAGACAACTTCTCTTTAAAACATAACAGAATTTATTAAAATCAATGATATCAATTAATAATCGATAGCACCTCAATCAATAGACATCCATCATGTATCTATTCTAGATTATACAAGTGTGTGTGTGCGTGTGTGTATGTGTCTGTGTGTGTGTGTGTGTGTCTGTGTAAAAGAGGAGGGGTGAGGTTGCGGACGTAAGGGAGGAGAGGGAGTACGTCACGCAAGAGCTTCGGTCAGAGGAAATGACCGCGAGGTTTGAAAAAGACAACGGCTAGTGGCGTCTGTGAGCTTAGCCTGTGTGTCTCTGAAAAATTAGTTTTCACCGGTGTATACTCGGTGTGTATGTGCGTGTCGGTTAAGGGGGAAAGAAGGGAAAACACAGCACATAAAGAAAAATTCTTCGGGCTCCGGTCGTTAGACCGTAGTACACCCGATCAAAGAAATCAAATAAACAAATGTGACGCTTGGTCCATTAATACAAAGCGCGGGACTTGTAGTCCGTTAACTTAACTTATACAATAAAATTTATATGTAAACACAAAAACTACCTCTGCCCAGATCAAGCCTCTTACGTGCCCATGAAGCAGGGAGATGTGTGAGATCCGTCTTTGGGTCCGGCTCGGTTCCTCGGCTCGGATGACGACGGTGGGCCGTGTCGCTCTGTCGGCGGGTTGCAAAGGTTGAAGAAAGACGCAGCGGTCCTTTCTTCCTTCTGCAGGTACTTTGAGCGCTGGCGGCGGCGGCGGCCGTGGCGGCGGCCAGGCAATTCTCCGCGATCAGCGGGAAGTGGCGAGTCGGGTCTGCAGGTACTTTATTGAGAGCGCTGGCGGCGGCGACTCGCCTTCGGATCCGTGGAAATAATGTGCTTGGGGAATCTCAGTTTGTCCAGCGAGGGTGAGATTGGCACATAGTTCAGGTCCTTATGTGGTTTACTTCCTTTTTCGTCGTGCCTAGCTGGGATCCGGGTGGAAACCGACTAGAAACAGGCTGGAAGCGGTTTGAAGCGGTGGTTCACTCCCTTTTGCATCGTGACTAGCTGGGAGCCGGATGGCAGCCAACTAGACACAGACTGGGAGCCTAGTTGTGAGGGTTAGTGCAGGTAATATACCTGCAAACATCTGGCCGCACAGCAGGGTGCTGGCGGCTATTGTCCAATGGGAGTCCGCACCCACCGGGGGGGGGACAGAGGGGGTTAGGACGGAGATAGCCTGTGCTCCTTCCTGGTCTGGTCCTTTGATCTGAGACAAATGGAGCGGGGTGTTGGTGGTTCCCGTGCCGTTTGGGGGCCAGCGCTCACCAGGGGGGTGGCCGAGCAGGTAGGGGCGGAGGTGTCCCCCACTCCTGTGTGCTCTGGCCCATAGGTCTAAGATAAGGAGCAGCCAGGATGCTAACAGCTCCGTCCAATTGGGGGCTACACCCAGCAGGGGGGCAGCAGAGTGAATGGGGATGGAGGTGTCCTGCATACCTTTGTGACCTGGCTCCCAGGTCTTAGACAAAGAGAGCAGCCATTTGGTTGGTCTGCAATCTTTGATCTGTATCAGACCTCAGGTCGTAAACCTTGTCGGGGGCCTGTTGTCTGTATGAGGCCCAACAAATAACAACAAACAATAACAACATAAACAATAACAACAAACAATAATAACAAACAAGAACAACATAATCAATAACAACAAACAACAACAACATAAACAATAACAACAAACAGCTTCCTGTGATCTAAAGGGTCACTCCGTGTTACTTTGTCTCTAATCCTGTTTAATATTCTCATCAGGCTCTGACACAGCTGGGATCAATAACTGATCTGATATATTGATGCGAATGAACCGCTTCATTCTGATTGGATGTTTTCCCGCTCGCCGCACGTCGGTGGCAATTAGCTCGCCTCGTTATTGTTCAAATTAACGAGCTCGCGGTGAACAGCTCCTTCAAAATGAGGAGAAAACAGAATGATGGACGATGTCTGTAAGGAACCTTCGGAGGTGCTTTAAAGCCTGCTGGATGATGACACACACACACACACACACACACCATACACACACACGCACTCACGCACACACACACACTCACAGACAATATGTATGTATATGCTAATGTGTGTGTGTGTGCATGTGTGTGAGGTGGCTGACCTTTCCACCCTCACATCACACGTTATTGTGTTTCTCTGCTTCTCATGTGTCCTCACAGGCCACCACAGGGTCATCGCCCTGGTAACGCCGATGGTCGTAGATGATGGTTGTTTCAGTCGCTCATCTGCACCTGCTGACTGATATGTATGTGTTGTTGTGTGTTTGAGCAGACAAATGCAGCTAATGAACCACACACGCACACGCACGCAAAACATAGTTTCCCAAACCACACGCCTTTTTACTTCCTGTTTCCTCCGCAGTCACTGAGCTTCAGTCATATTGTTTATCATGTTGACAGTTATATGTTTATATTCCTCACTGAAGCATGAAGTAAACAGACGTGTGGTTTATAAAGTAAATTCAGGAAGTGATGTAAGCAGCTGCCGCCCCCAGTGGCCGGGAGTGTTAAAACCTCCTGTGTGTGTGTGTGCGTGCATACATGCCTGTCTGCATCTGCTCGGTATTCATGAATCGGATTGCAGATGAGAGAAAAGGAGAGAGTCACACATTCAAAATGTATGAGCACGTGTGTGTGTGTGTGTGTGTGTGTTCTGGTCTCCTGAACTTTCTGTAGCTCACTGTTCAACTTTTTAATTGAAAAAGAAGTTGGGCTAAATGTCAAGTCACACACACACACACACGCTGACAGCTGCCTGGCCCATTAGCTCACAGATCTCCATGGCGACCGAAGTCGACCTCCAGAATACTGATGAGGGTTCAGTCGAGGTACTGCTGACAGTATCGCTGAGCACACAGGCAGATCACGGTTCCGCTCATAGTTCACGTCAGTGGCAGCACAATCTCCTCACAGCTCCAATCATGCATCTCTGTCACGCAGACAAAGAAAGATGGTGCTAATGAAGCGCAGTTTACTGGTCATGGCTGTCCGGACCTGGTGCTGTGGAGCTTGATCACATGTTAAACTGGTCATATGACATGCTCGGACGCCGAACAGGGGACGAGCTTCACACTGCCTGAACTCTTCTGCTTTCCCCAAAAACTGACTCTGATAAATCAGGAGTCATGGAAACACACAAGCCTCCACTAACACCATGAAAAACCAGCCCAAGAGCATTAGCGTCAGTGGTCAACAACACCCATGTTGAACTCCCTTAGAAAAATACACAATTTTTAAAAAGCCTTGTTTGGTCGTGTAGGATGAGCAGCATGGCTGTTATTTCATAATAACAGCCGTAACAGTACGAGCTCTCTTCAATTTGGCATCTTTTTAGTCTGTAAATGTGGACTTATTTCAGCGAAAACATAACAAGTGATCACTCGCTAAGCGCTGCGTGTTAAATTGGTGTTTATTGCAATGCAGTTAGATTTCTTTTCATTTAAGTTCATTTTTACTAAATTCAGTCCACATTTATTGGTCAGATCAGTGCCGAATCAAACTTTTAACTTCCTTTATTTTTAATATATCAGCCACACTGAGCTCTGTTCAGTTCAGAGGCTCCTATTTGTTTTTATTCTGTGTGTTGTTGTTCTACTGTCCAGCACACCAACAGGAAGTAGTTTTAGTTGCGTGACAGTACCGAGGACGTTGTTTTACTGCAGCTGTGCTGTTACTGCGCTGCTGTCAGCTCACAGCTGCAGCCCTGAGTGTGTGTGCATTGAGTGGGTGGGTGGTTGTAGGCGGTGGTGTGTGTGTGTGTGTGTGTGTGTGTGTGTGTGCGTGGGGGGGGGGGGGGGGGGTTAAGTGAATACTCCCACATTTCCGGTTGCCTAGCGACTATTAAAGCACAGATTGGCTGTAACATCTGTCACAGCAAACGCTGCCAGAAGCTTCTGTGTCTGTGTCACTCCAACTTTCACTAAGTGACTTCCCCGTCGCTCTGCTTCTCCTCCTGTCGCTCTGCTTCTTCTCCTGTCACTCTGCTTCTTCTCCTGTCGCTCTGCTTCTTCTTCTCCTGTCGCTCTGCTTCTTCTTCTCCTGTTGCTCTTGTGTGTAGCCGTCTGTGCAGATCAGTTGGTCAGCCCCGACATGTTTCAGTTGTCTGAAACTGAGAATGTGTGTGTGTTGCCTCTTTGACGATGACCTTGTTCTCAGGTGACCACAGATGTCAGAGGTCACATCTGGTGCACATAACTTTGATGAAGGCTCAGTGTGTGTGTGTGTGTGTGTGTGTGTGTGTGTGTGTGTGTGTGTATGTGCATTAAACCTTGCAGCTCCAGTTACCTGCAAAGACCTCTTCCTCTGCTATCTCCTTCTGTCTTGATGGGATGGAGGAGAGGAAGGAAGGAGGAGGCAGAGGGAGGGAGGAGGCAGAGAGAGGGAGGAGGCAGAATGAGGGCTGGAGGAGGGAGGGAGGAGGCGGAGGGAGGGAGGATGAAGAAGACAGGGAGGGAGGGAGGAGGCAGAATGAGGGCTGGAGGCAGAATGAGGGCTGGAGGAGGGAGGGAGGGAGGAGGCAGAGAGAGGGAGGATGGAGAAGACAGAGGGAGGGAGGGAGGAGGCAGAGAGAGGGAGGATGGAGAAGACAGAGGGAGGGAGGGAGGGAGGAGGTGGAGGGAGGAGGCAGAGGGAGCAAAGGAGGCATCAGACTCGTCTTTTCTCTTCTTCGTCCTCCTGTAATAAGGCGAGTGTATCACAAGGTGTTAACAGTGTCTGTGTGTGTGTGTGTGTGCGTGTTGCAGGACTGAGCCACGGGGAGGACGACACCACGCAGTGTCTGTACTACAACGTCAACTACGAGATTGAGAAGACCAATCAGAGTGGAGTGGAGCGCTGCGAGGGCGAGAAGGACAAGCGCTCGCACTGCTACGCCTCCTGGAGGAACAGCTCAGGCTCCATAGAGCTGGTGAAGAAGGGCTGCTGGCTGGACGACTTCAACTGCTACGACCGGTACACACACACACACACACACTGGCCCATTTCTAACTTGAAAACAAACAGAGGCAAACATCAGTTATTGATCGTCTGATCAGAACCAGCTTGTCTGCTCGTTTCAACTGTTCTCAGTGCTGTGTGTCCTGATGGAGAAGCAGAGCTCCACCTGTCCCAGTTCAGGTGGTCGGTGCTGAGTCTCCTCCCTCAGACGCCTCAGAGCGGTGCAGCAGAGCTCTCCACTGACGGTCTGACCCTGGGGGATGAATTCACGCTGCACAACCCTGTGAATGTGGGAGGAGACGACCAGCATGTCCTCCTGATCTGACGCAGACACTTCCCTCTGTCACTCTGCAGCTGCTCCACTGCTCAGGCTGTTGTCTGTGATCTGCTGGCATACATTTCCCATCACCCTCAGTGTCTCCACCTTCCTGGCTGGCCCCAGTGTGATTGACAGTTGCTGTGACCGGCCACTGTGTGACGCTCGGCGGTGGCTGGTGATGCAGAGCGAGACAGCGGCTCTGCTGTTTGACCGCGGTGTGTTTCTTATTAGTCATCAGCAGTGTAACACGCGTCCAGCGGCAGCACAGCATAACCACACACATACATCACATCAAGGCACAGGAGCGAGGACAGAGGAGAAAGTCAGGAAGTGGCTGGTCGTAGCGTTCCCCTGACGCAGCCGGCGAGCTGAAAATTTCACTTTTTCCTTGAGGCATCAGAAAAAATCTGGGTCAAAATCAGCCGCTGCCACCTCGCTCAGTGCCCCGCCGCCTGACTGACGACCCAGCTGTTTACACGACAGCCCTGCCAGAGCGGAGCGCTCAGCAGACCTAACCCGCCGCAGCCGCCGACGCCTCTGTGTTCAGGCCAACGCTGGTCCTGCAGCACACAAAAGAGGAGCGGTAGGCTCACAGGAGACAGACTCAGCCTCCGTATCCCAGAAGTCTTTGCTCTGTCAGCAGGTGGTTGCTCAGGGGGTTGGTTGCTCAGGTGGTTGCTCAGGTGGTCTGTTGCTCAGGTGGTCTGTTGCTCAGGTGGGTGGTTGCTCAGGTGCTGCAGACACAGACTGACGGACTGTGCATCTCCGTCTCTCAGACAGGAGTGTGTGGCCACAGAGGAGAGTCCTCAGGTCTTCTTCTGCTGCTGTGAAGGAAACTTCTGTAACGAGAGGTTCACACACCTGCCTGATGTCACCGGATCACGTGAGTCTGCTGTTTGATTGGACAGTTACATTATTGTCATATTTCATGAGTCTGTGTTTGTGCATTTGATATTTTAATATGTGTGTGTGCCAGTGATCAAAGCTCCGCCCCCCAGCGTCGGCATGTTGAACGTGATGTTTTACTGCCTGCTGCCTGTCACCATGCTGTCTGTCGCTCTGCTCACTGCCGTCTGGATGTACCGACACCGGAAACCCCCGTACGGACACGTGGACATCACTGAGGTGCACACACACTCACACACACACACACCCCTTAGCTCAACCAACAATCACCCAAATGAGAGTGAAGGGATGAAGGAAGGAAGGAAGGACAGAAGGAAACATGTGCTCAGGTTGAAAATCTGAAATTCAGAATATTTTCCTGAGAAGAAACAAAAATAAAAACAAAGGTTCACGCTTGCGTGTCTCACACACCGGCACAATGACAACATGGTGCCCTCTGCTGGCGGCGTGCTGGTACTGCAGCCCATCACTCACACAGAGTCAGCGCAGTAAAATAACAACAACAGCAACAACAACCTGTGTTTTCACAATGATGTCGATTATATGGTCTGCAGGATCCTGGGCCTCCTCCTGCCTCCCCCCTGCTGGGTCTGAAGCCTCTGCAGCTGCTGGAGGTGAAAGCCAGGGGGCGCTTTGGCTGCGTGTGGAAGGCCCAGATGATGAACGAATACGTGGCCGTCAAGATCTTCCCCATCCAGGTTCAGATCAGAGCGTTGTTTGTTTCTGACGGCAGCTGCTCCGTGTGTGTGTCTATGACTAGAACCTGTTTCACCAACCCATCCCCACCCCCCTCTCACCCACCTCTCTCTGACAGAATAAGGGGTCGTGGCAGAACGAGAGAGACATGTTCATGACACCGGGCATGAGGCATGAAAACATCCTGAGGTTCATCGCTGCAGAGAAACGTGGGAGTCACCTGGACGCCGAACTGTGGCTCATCACCGAGTTCCACGAGCGGGTAGGGGGGGGGGGGGGGGGGGTGTTCACTCTGGTGTGTGTATCAAACATGATTTAAAGACACCCTGGTGGTGCGTTCAGTGACACTCTGACATCACAGCCTGTCAGCACTGTGATGGAGCTGAATGTGAGGAGTGACCATTCAGACTCTGTGTGTGTGTGTGTATGTGTGTGTGTGTGTGCAGGGTTCCCTGTCTGACTTCCTGAAGGGAAACATCGTCAGCTGGTCTGAGCTGTGTCACATTGCCGAGTCGATGGCCTGCGGCCTGGCGTACCTTCACGAAGACGTCCCCCGTCAGAAGGGGGAGGGACCCAAGCCGTCCATTGCTCACAGGTGTGCACACTGACACGCAGCTCCACCTGCGGCTGCAGCTGTCAGGATGTGTCCTGATGTCGGCTCTCTGTGTGTCTCGCAGGGATTTTAAGAGTAAGAACATCATGTTGTGTTCGGACCTCACGGCCGTGATCGGGGACTTCGGCCTCGCTGTCTGCTTCGAGCCGGGGAAACCTCCTGGAGAGACACACGGACAGGTGAACTGCTGTGACTGATGGCAACTACGAGGACGAGTGTGTTAGCCAATGCTTCATGTATGTGTGTGTGTGTGTGTGTGTGTGTGTGTGTGTGTGTGCAGGTGGGGACCAGGCGTTACATGGCTCCAGAGGTTTTAGAAGGAGCCATTAACTTCCAGCGAGACTCCTTCCTCCGAATCGACATGTACGCCGTGGGTCTGGTGCTGTGGGAGCTGGTGTCCCGCTGCAAGGCTGCTGATGGTAACACACACACACACAAAACAAAGATGAATTAACTGGTTTCACTCATATTTCAACATCATAAAGAGACTGAAAGGTCTTAAGACACACCCTGAACTTGTGTGTGTGTGTGCATGTGTGTGTGTGTGTGTGTGTGTGTGTGTGTGTGTGTGTGTGTCACAGGTCCGGTGGATGAGTACATGCTGCCCTTTGAGGAGGAGGTGGGTCAGCATCCGTCACTGGAGGATCTGCAGGAAGTCGTCGTCCACAAGAAGATGAGACCGGCCTTCAAAGATCTGTGGCTCAAACACAGCGTGAGTGCACACACACACACACACACACATGCAAACACACACACATGCATGGTTTCTGGCTCAAGCCTGAGCACCATGAACATGATTTTAGTGTCTGTGCTTTTATTTTGAAACCCATCATGATACTCAGTGTTTCCTCTCCTCTGGCGATGACATCATGTCGTCAAATTGAATCTTCTCGTCTGCAGGGTCTGGCTCAGATCTGTGAGACGGTGGAGGAGTGCTGGGACCATGACGCCGAGGCTCGACTGTCTGCCGGCTGTGTGGAGGAGAGGATCTCCCAGATCCGCCGCCTCGCCGCCACCATCGCGCCGCCTACCTCCGAGCACCATGCACCCGTTCCCATGGTAACCAATGTGGACCTGCCACCCAAAGAGTCCAGCATATGAGGAGAGAGTCACAAGAACACTTCCTCTGCAGGCCTGACGTTACCAACGTTCTCCCAGAGTCAGGTTCAACTTCCTGTGAAAACAACCGAATGACACACGCATACACACACACACGCACACACATGCACACACATGCACACACACACGCACACATGTGCACACACACGCACACACATGCGCGCACACACACACGCACACACACCTTCTTTTCTCAGTGGATTTTAAACACGTGCGAGCAGCTGCTATTTGATTTTGTCGTCCGTCCTGTTGGACGATGTTACCAGCACACGTCCTCGTTTCTCTCAGTCTTGAGTCATTCGTGTCTTTTTTTAACCAGGTGTGTGTGTGTGTGTGTGTGTGTGTGTGTGTGTGTGTGTGTTATATGAGGAAGCCGATCTCACAGGCACACACACACACAAACACAGGACATCCGGACACTAAACACGTTCAGGTCCGACTCAGTGAATGCTCCTACTACCTGCAGGTACCTCAGCGACCGATTTCATTCCTTCATGTTTGACCATGTTCCTCGCAGGTTCCTCGCAGGTTCCTCGCTCTGCTGTCGTCTCTGGATCCGGACTTTTTTTACTTACCTGGCAACTTTGCAACCATGTCACCTGGCGCCCACCATCAGCCCAACGCTGGGATGTTTTTCTACAATGATGCTGCAGAACTCTGGCAGGAACGCGATGACTGTTACACAACAGCAGCAAATGTCCAAACGTCTGATTTTCTACTTTTTCTCTTACTTTTTCTTTCATACATTTCTCCTGCAACCACACGGGACTACTCACACACAACAAACCTTCGGATCCAACGGGTTGCATCCAAACGGACAGGAAACAAGAAGTGAGGTGAGAAAGGAAACCCAGAGAGACTGTTTTTATGTTCAGCTCCTCCAACGTGAGGCTGAGGACTGAGGGAGTCCTGACACGACCACCATTCAGGAACCAGGAAGCAAACGTCTTGCATGCAGAGATTTGATTGGCTGACGGCTCAACCACAGTATTTGGTTGGCTCAGAAATAAAACTTCTCAGGTAACCAGGTCTACAGGGGTCGGAGGGGTTAAAGGAGGGAACGTGACGCCGGTCCGTAAGGGGCAGGATTAACAACAGGTGGGAGGGGCTTATCTGAGGGTGCTTAAAGCCTATTGGCTGTCCTGCATATGTAAACTTGCAAGGTGCCCAAACAAGAGGGGAACATGTTACCCTAATAAGGTGCAAGACCTCGTGATGCATAGAGTGGATTATGCATTCAGGTCAGTGTGCGTGTGTGTGTGTGTGTGTGTGCGAGCGAGTGTGTGTGTGCGAGCGTGTGTGTGTGTGTGTGTGTGTGTGTGTGTGAGTGTGAGTGTGTGAGTGTGTGAGTGAACAGCCACTTGTGTTGGTTTTTCTTGTTTTTCTCATTTTCTACTGTTGGTGCTGATTGTTTGGTGTTCGATAATCTGGAGGTAAGTGAAGGGGCCGTGACCTTTGATCTCCTCAGCTATCCTCCCAACACACGAACACACACACACACACACACTTGTCCTGCTGCCCCAAATACAGCAACAGTGGATTCATTCCAACAAGGAAGTCAGACAGGAAGTCGGACAGTCCCGCCTCCTCTGTTGGTTGATCAGGTCGCTCTCAGCTGTCCCTCAGCTGTGTGCAGAGGTCAGAGGTCACGTCGTCGCTTTGCTCCTAAACCCTCTCTCCTTCTCTTTTTCATTTGTTTTTCCTTCAACCGGGACCAAAAACCGTGGCGTCTGTCTGTCGCCATGGAAACTGGCCACAAAACTCCAGTTCAGAGAGTCGCCTTGTCATCGCGACTGACAACAAGAAACACAAACAAGGAACTGTGTTTTGTTTATTTCATTGTGTTGTGTTTTCCTGTGATGCCATATGTGTAATAGTGAATGTGTACGATGCTGCTGATGATGATGATGACGACGACGACGACAACAGTGAAGAGTCAAAGATGAATATATTTCTGTAGATTCCTGTTTATCGTTCATGTGACTTCCGGTGCATTGAACACATGCAACTCTCCGTCTTTGTACAAAGGCAGTGAAGAGAGATGAGGCGTGTCGGGAGTGTCGGGCGTTCGGCGACATGCTGCAGAACAACTAATAAACGAGTGGAAAAGATAGAAAAATGAAAAAACCCATGAAAACAATACGCTCATGAACCACAGATCACCTCAGAACACCAGAAATACCTCAGACTTTTCTACGTGTGGAACTTCTGTTTGGACATTGTTTAGTTGCTTTGACGACTCGTCACAAAATATTTTATTGTTGGTTTTTATTATTTCTTGTTTTCTTTGACTCGTTAATTAGATGTCAATTGTTTTTTTACATAAAATCTCCAAACTGCTGAAGCAGAAATGCTCCCAGGTCACAGCGAGACTCAAACCTCCACCTGTAAATATTAATAAAGTGTCTGTTGCTTTGAATTTTCCACTGAACTGAACTAAACTGCCGACATCATTAAGGCACCTGGACTGAGCCGGACCACGTCTATCATCCTCACCTCCTTCTCTCTCCTCTCTATTCCTACCTCCTACACTTCACTGATTGTCTCCTTATATCTACGATGTTTCCTCTTCACTTGTTTCCTTCCTCTGTGCTTCCAACCTTGCTTTTCTCCGACGTCTGTCCATCCTTCTCTCCTCACTTTCTTCACTTCTCTCGTCTTCCACTTCATCCAGTACTTCCTCTGCCCTCACCTCCTCACTCCTTCCTCTGTCCTCACCTCCTCACTCCTTCCTCTGCCCTCACCTCCTCACTCCTTCCTCTGTCTTCATCTCACCTCACCTCTTCCCCCTTATGTCGTGGCTGTCCAGAGATTCCTCCTTCCTGCTGTCTTTCCTGTAAATGTGGAGCTTTTCATTCGTTCTGTTCAGACTAAACGAGGCGCTCGATCACATGAACCAAACTTGACTTGAAGCTCGTTTCATTCTGAGAGTAGCTCTGATGTATTTGAACTCGTATCTAGGCGTGACGTTGACTCAGACAGACGGACTCAGATCCAGGTGTTTCCAGGAACATATTACCTCATTGAAGCCAAGTGGGCAGAAACAGTGTGGGGGAGGGCGACAGACTCAACGTTATCGTTCAGGTTTCAGGGTGAGAAACATGCTCGTCACATTTATGGATCAAAAACCAGAACGCTGGAGCCGAAAATTGAACAGGAAACACTGTTAGCATTGTTAGCATCACACAGTAAAAAAAGAAGGTGCTGACTGCTAACAACGCTAAAGTGCTCACGCTAACCAACCCAAGTGCCAACACAGCAGATGTTTCCCCTCCGAATGTGACGTCAATAAAAAATATTTCAGATGTTGAGACGTCAACCGAAGTCCATGTAAGCCAATCAGCTAGCTTGTCCTGTTAGCACGGAGCAGGCTAACAGAGTCACTGCAACCTGAGTAACTTCATGGTGTCCAAACATGCAGCTGGAAGAGTTCAGTTACTAAACAGAGTCAACATGGCGGCACCTCCGGGCTTCCGTACTTTATGAAGAAAGCTGTCGTCTGAGTCCTCCTGCTCGGTTCTCACCTGTGCACCTGTCCAAACAGGTGTGCTGTAACATCTGTCTGCTCGTCACTGAGGTCGTATCCCGGCTGCTGTTGAACTGGATCACGTGACACTGACAGGTGTTTGACTGAGGGGTCAGAATATTAGTAACACCTGAGGATACGCTGCCGTGTGTGTGCAGGTGTTCCTAATAAAGTGGCTCACACCTCGTCTCAGGTGTCACATGGTTTGAGCTCTACTGAGTTAATAATCAATAATATGGATTCTGATGTCTCTGATGCTGAAGCTCCTGCTCCACCTGCAGCAGGTGCACACGCTCAGCTGGCTCAAACTGCCACTTCAGTTGTACTTTGGTTAATAAACGTGATGACAGCATTAACTGAAGACGTAGGATCGGAGCGGGAGGACACAGCGAGCAGCGTTTCCTCTCTCACAGCCTTTCATTTAATGTGATGATGGTGCGAGTGATGCTTCCGTTGTTGTGGCCAGTCAAGTGCCTGTGAGGAGAAATCAGGAAGCAGCCTCTTGTTGATTTCTCCTGAACATCTCAAAGTCTTTGGACCTGAGTCACTGACAGACAGATGGGTTGACACAACCCGTCTCACATGCTGACAGAGACCTGTGCGAGGTGGTATCTCCACCCTGTGAAGCCTTTGTCCTCCTCAGCTGCTGCAGAGTTCCCTGCCTCCTCAGTGGAGATCAGAGCTGGAGTCTGACTCCAGTTGGAACCAGCTGGTGTCGACCTCAGTGTTGAACGGTTGATGCATTTCCACCTTCTCGTTCCACGTTCCTCAGAGGAGGCAGGAGCTGCTCATCGGCTGCTCAGACACACACAATCCAACTGCCTCAGTGATCTGATTCAGGGCTTTCATTGGCCAGAGGAGCCGCAAGCGGTTTCCCAGGCATTTTGTCAAGGGGTCATCATGAACACAATGCTGCTGTTTCTCCCCCTGGGATGAATGGAGGAGGGTCACATGACTCCTCCCTCCTCTCTTATCCTGAACTAACCAGGTGTGTAAAGATGGCCGCTTCCTGTTTCACAGAGTGTTGCTGGTTGATGTCCTTCCCGTCATCAATCATCAATCAATATCATTCATTCTTGCTGTTGAATGTTGTAAACTGTCTGATCTGATGCAGCCTCAGGCAGAAATGAGCTCCTGATTCTGATCTACGAACTGAATGAAACTCATGACAGTTTTAAATGATCACAAAATTCAAACGATGTTTCTTTATATTTTCATAAACACTTAAACACATCTGCAGCTCATCTCAATCATGATGAAACTCAATACGAATCGTTAACACAGTTATGAGAAATGGATTTCCTGTTCGTCTTTTCTGTCGAGTATTGTTTTTATATTTCCTCAGTCCACCTTAAATGTTTTTCTCATAACATTAATTCACTGGTTCGTGTCAGAAACCCTCTTTAAAACAGACAATACAGCTAAAGTGAAACGATGTTTCTGGCCTTCAGACTCTCTGAGGTCAGACTAGGAGGCAGCCATCTTTACAAACCCCACCCTGCGGCGGGTGGTGATGATGATGGTGAAGATGGTGGTGGTATGAAATGTAAATCTTGTACCTTATGTTTCACTGTTGTAGCTCAGCTGTAGAACACAAAAACAAACTTGTACTACTGATTTGAGGAACATGCTCTAAAAAAGAGCCATGCGGCCAAGCACCGCTTTCTTTACTGTAAAAACAGAGAAAAGGACCCTGTCGTCGACTGAAGGCGTGTGGGACAAGCTGTTTTCCATCCAGTCTTTTAAGATATATAAATATATACGTGCGTATACAGATGGAGGAGTGTGTCCAGGCAGGGAGGAAGACGATGCACCCGTTTGTCATCCTGCTGCAACGCTGTTTAAAGGTTCAGTCTGTTTATTTTCTTACTGTAACACAAGCAATGATCACTGTAACATAGACGAGTCATTTCAGCCCTGATCATCGTCTGTCAGGACGTCTTATTTTATAACTGTGACGGTTTGTAGACAAAAACATGGTCGATCTGCCCAGGAACACACCAGGTGTGTGTGTGTGTGTGTGTGTGTGTGCACGTACGTGTTTTCTTATCTAATGCTCATAAATCTATTGTATCTGTGTCTCTTTCCACTCAGTGACAGGATCATGACTGTATGAATGAATGTAGTTCTAGTCCATATACACACACACACACACACACACACACACACACACACAGTGAAATGACTGTAATGAAGGCTTATCTCAGTTTTATCTTTTTGTATATGGAAATAAACAAGAAATCCTGTCCAATCATTTTACACAGACTTCTGTTTTAACTTCTGTTGATTAAGAATTCATCAAAAAAGATAAATCAGGTTTTATTCATTTTTAACAACAGCAACAGATACATTTATAAAACCAGGCGCCTCAGAGGTCACATGCCACACAACACCTTTATCATCTGATAGAAACAGATCCATTCAAGTTCACACAGTTCAGTTTGGAAACATCGACAGTTTTGGTGCTGAGTGTCTGCTGTGAGCCCGAACCAGGGACACCCGGCGGGTCAGAGGTTAAATTAAATAAACACAAACTGGTTGTTACAGAACATTACATGCTAGCACTGGACAAGCTAACACTAATGTTAGCACGTTGGACAAGCTAACACTGATGTTAGCACATTGGACAGGCTAACACTGATGTTAGCACTGGACAAGCTAACACTGGCATTTGCACATTAGACAGGCTAACACTGATGCTAGCACGTTGGACAGGCTGACAGTGACATTATATAACCATGTGATCAGTCTGACTACCACCAACAGCTAGCGTGGTGTGGAATCATGGTGAATTAAGGGATACACTGAAGGTGACGTGTGCACCCCGCATTGAAACGCTGCAGTGAATGTTTTAAAGAGGCGACATTTAAAAAGGACGAGGTCCAGGAGGTGATCAGCGATCTTAAATTAGACTCAATACTGGAATTAAGCCGTCGATGTTCTAAACTGTCCAGTGTGAGCGCCTACAGTCCCCAACAACTAAAAACTAGAAACACATTAATTCAACAATAAAATCTATTTTTGTACAGATTAATTTCAAATTTTAAACCAATATAACAAAACAGACTTTTGATTTCTTCCATATCCCTAGAAAACAATGTACGTACAGTCTCTACATACGCAGTGAGTGATTATTGTTATTATGAGTGAGAATCATTATGATCCCTGGTACAGCAGATAAATAGTGTTTCAGTTATATCTGGAATCAAAACTATTATCATCACTGATTTAAAACTTTCTCTCAACCAATCAGAAACTCTGATGGTGCCTTTCACTCTAAAGTGAAGAGGTCACTGTGGGGCCAAACAATCATCGCAGAGCCATTTAGATAGGAAGTTATTATTTCTGTAATAAATAATGTTTTTACAGGAGTTCAGGTTTCTGTTCACGGGATGATTTCTGATTGAGTTTCATGGCCTTTGGTTCAGGATGATGTATTTATCCATCACTACCATATTTGCTCGAATAATCAAATTATCTCCTGGTGGCTCAAACAAGGCTTTGCATTAAACTATGACCAGTCATCAAACAGCAGGGATCCGAGGTAAGGACCTGGGTCCTTCAGGGAAATAAAGGCCCCGGCCTCTATTTGAGGAAATCAGTGTCTTACTTTGAATTCAGGTTTCAGTCCAGGTGGATTCAGTGACACCTGCTGGTTACAGCTGATCACTGGCAGCACACCACACCTGAGTGTGAACAGGTGAGGCTTGTACTACGAAGCTCAACATACCCAGGATGCGTCACAAGGCTCAATGACCCCAATCACAGTAAGCGCTCACTTGATGATGGCCATCAATGCAGGACAGCGTCAATATCACGATCAGCAGGATGCCGACATGTCGCCATGGCAACATACAGCTGAAGGAGCTGACACAGTTCAGTCAGTCCCTCCGAGCAGCATCAGTAACCATGGTGATGGTAACCTGAGCTCATAGTGCAGGCCTGCTGGGTCTGTTTACTGTAGTTCACATCAACATAATCCTCATTAAGGTGCATTTCCCGTGGCTGCTTCACAATAAAAGCCACCCTGTGTTTGTCCACCTTAAAGCTTTTAATGTGACGCAGCATCAGGAGGAAATGTTAGTGTTAGCAATGACAGCTGATATCAGTGTGATGAATGATGATGATGATGATGTCCATGAAACTCCTTCAGTACCAATCAAAACCTTCAAAAAAACAATAAAAGACCATCAAAGATCCCCGATTGGCTGCAGCATGTGTCAATCACCCCTCTGCCCCTCCCACCTCTAAAACACCTGTGCAATTACAACCCTGCAGAAACTCTTCACCCTCCTGCCATCGGCCAATGCAAAACAGACAATCAGAGCCTCCTGGCCAATCACACGTCTCTCGTCTCACGTCTCTTGACCCTGCCCCTTCCTGTCCCACTTGTTCTGTGGTGAGCAGTTCCATTTGAATGCAGTGAGTCGTGACGCCCAGAGAGACGCCAGGTGATGACATCACACCGCTTCCCCTTCTTTCTCCCCTTCCATGCCTCCTCCCTCCTCTCCTTCTTCTCCTGTCCCCTCCTCTGCTCTTACATCCTTCCCCTCCTCACCTCCTTCAACAGCCTCCTCTTCACCCCCCTCTTTCTTTCCTTCTTCCTCTTCTTTCCCTTCCTCCTCCTCTCCTTCACCAGCCTCCTCCTCTCCTCTTTCCCTTCCTCCATCTGTGTCTCTCGGTGCTGCTTCCCTCTCTGTCTCCGCCTCTGTCTGTCTCTCTGCATCTGTCTGTGTTTCCTCCCCCTCTGTCTGTCTCTCAGCATCTGTCTGTGTGTCCTCCCCCTCTGTCTGTCTCTCAGCAGCTGTCTGTGTGTCCTCCCCCTCTGTCTGTCTCTCAGCATCTGTCTGTGTGTCCTCCCCCTCTGTCTGTCTCTCTGTTGTTTCTCCACCTGTCTCACCCTCTCCCTCTCTGTCTGTCTCTTGTTGGTCTTCACTCTCTGTCTGTCTTCCCTCGCTGTCTACCCCTCTGTCTGTCTCTCCCTGCTGACAGGTCTCAGCATCATTGTCCTCTGTACTAGGTTCCTGGTCCTGACCCTGGTCCTGGTCCCGATCCAGTGCAGGTTTACATCCTGTTTCTGGTTCTGTTGAGTCCAAAGCTGTTGGCTGAGAGGGGAGAGACTCCTTCCTGCCCAGACCTGCAGACAGACCGGAAATGATTCAGTGGCCATCCTCACTTAAATATTATTTTTAATAATAATTTTAAATAATAATAATAAATATTAAAAATAATATGTATTTGATAGTTATTTTTCTATTCTAATATTCTAATCTAAATATCTAATATTTTTGAATTTTATCTCAATGAATTATTTTTATTTGACTATATTATTCATGTATCCTGCAAAATCAGTGTTGTGCATTGGGTGTCTTCTGGTCCTGTCGGGCTTCCGTAGTTCCTCATGGCTGCTCCTCACAATGCAGTTTGCATCGCTGGGGGTAAGTTGTGGGGAAAATGTTGCTGCTCTGTTTCATTGTTTTCGTTGATGTTTTGTCAGTTTACGTTGTAACTTTTGCGCCATAGTGTTTATCGTTATTTTTCCCATGTTACCAAGTTGGTTTGGAGTTATTTTTGTCATTAATATTAGTTTTATAAATGTTTTAAGTTTTTAGCGATTTTGGTGCGATTTTTGTTCCGGTTCTGGTTTTATTAATTGAGTTGCAGTTTACGCTTGTGGGTGATGAATTTTATTAATTTCAGTGTCTAGGAGCGGTAGCGCGGAGACGGGAGAGACCGGAGGCTTAAGTAAATGTACTGTTTTGCAGGTATGTGTTTCAGAGTGTTATTCGTTATTTATGTCGTTCAGTTTTGCACTATTTTATTTGCCCATTTGATTTAGCTGTTTTACTTGTTATTTTGCTGTTTTTGTTTCTGAGGTCTAGGTTGTGTCAAGTTCATTGTTTTCATGTTTACTGGTGGTAGCTCTCCCTACTAGCAACCGACATTTGATTTAAAAAATACATATAATAAATTTCAAGTAGATTTACGGTCTACACCGCGTTCCACATTATTATACCAAATTGTGTTTAAGGTCATAAAGGTCATTTTAGTTTCAGTTTAAACACATGGATGGGAATGTGCGTCAGGGCTCTTCCAATCACTCCAATCAATCTCAGACACCTGTACCCAATTAGTTTGCAGGTGAGTCCAAATAAAGGGAAAACTACTTAAGAATGGATGTTCATTATTAAGCAGACCACCATTTTCAGCAATATGGGGAAGAAGAAGGATCTCTCTGCTGCGGCGAGAAAATAGTTCAATGCCTAGGAAAGGTGTAATAACTTTAGATATTTCAAACAACTTCACGTGATCATCGTACAATAAAGAGATTTGTAGCGATTCAGAACACATACGGGTTAAAGGTAGATAAAGGCACAATGAGGAGATTTCTGCCAGACAAATAAATGGGGTTAAGAGAGCAACTGCTAAAATGCCGCAAAAGAAACGCTTAAACAATTATTGACTGCTGTTGATGTCTCTGGAGCCAAGAACATCAAGGTGTAGGATCCTCAAAGAGGGAGTTTGCAGTTATGCATAAAACCTCATTCAGCCACCCTTAACAAGCTCAGAAGCAAGCATGCAGTGGGCCTACTGCGTACCTGAAGACTAATTTCCAAACAGTGTTGTTCGCTTGATGAGTGCCGTGCAACCCTGGATGGTCTAGATGGATAGATTAGTGGATGGTTGGTGAGCGGCCACCACATGTCCCGACAAGGCTGCGGCTTTGATCATAAGGAGAGGTGGTGGCGTCATGTTTTGGGCTGGAATCATGGGGAGAGAGCTGGTCGGCCCCTTCAAGGTCCCTGAAGGTGTAAAAGGAAATGACCTCTGTGAAATATGTGGAGTTCTGACAGCCACTTTCTTCATGGCACAAAAAAAGAACCGTGCCTTCATTAGCAAGATCATCTTTATGCATGACAATGCACCATCCCATGCTGCAAGGAATACCTGTACATCATTGGCTGCTGGGCATAAAACAAGAAAACCTCATGGTGTGGCCCCATCCTCCCCTGATCTCAGCCCTATTGAGAACCTTTGGAGCATCATGAAGCAAAAGATCTATGAGGGTGGGAGGCAATTCACATCAAAACAGCATCTCTGGGAGGCTATTCTGACATCCTGCAAAGAAATTTCAGCAGAAACCATCCAAACACTGATAACTTCCATGAATGCAAAAATTGTGGAAGCTCCTATCAATAAAGGGGTCCTCGTCAAAATGTAATTTATTTGCCATTTAGATATTTTTTTTGATTGAAAAGAGCTTTTGATTTCATAAAATATAACCTGCAAATGCTTGCAGTTTAACTAATGACCATTTCAGTTGTTTACAACAATAAAATGTTTTGAAACTCTGTGTGCGTAATAATGTGGAACAGTGCATTTTAAGAGTTTGATTTTTTTTAAAAAACCGTTCGTTCAAAAACAGTCGAGTTACACTCTAATGCTTGATGACTAGAAAATTATAAGGAATTCTATCATTTTTATAGATTATTTAGGAAAAAGAAATTACATTTGCATAATAATAATGTGGAGCGGTGTAGTCTGCTGCTGGAGCAGCCTCCAGCATCACAGCTGCAGACAGGAACAGACTGAATAGGCTGGTCAGGAGCCAACTCTGTCCTGGGGTGTCCCCTAGATCCAGTGGAGGTGGTGGGAGACAGGAGGATGATAGCAGAAGATATCAGCCCTCACTTGAACAACACCTCACACCCCTACACTCCCACTGTAGCATCACCCGGAGGAGGCTCCTTCCAGGGACAAGGCTGGAACCATCTCGCGGTGCCTAAAGGAGAAGGTGCCGCAGGTCCTTCCCTTCCTGCTGCAGTTAGACTGTTCAATCAAGCCTGCTCTCAGTAGACACTCACCACATGCATCTACAGATATACGTGCACTATACTATATCAACATGTGCAATACCATATACTCTAAACACATATTTACGACTGAATTTATCCATATTTATTTTTTCACCCCTTATTGTCTGTCTGTTGTATATATTTATTGTCTGTTGTAAATATTTCTCTTCCACTGATATATTTTTGTAATTCTATATATATATATATATATATATATTTCTTGTGTTCTCTGTCCTTCTGTTTTCACTGCTGCTTGTGGCACTGAAATTTCCCAGTGTGGGACTAATAAAAATCTAATCTAATAATTAATTTGATGTGTATTGGTTCAATGTGCACAATGCAGTTTGTGTAGCTGGGGGAGACGGAGGCTTAAGTAAATGTACTGTTTTGCAGAAAAATAAACCACAGAAGAAAAGCGATTAGTGGTCATCACTGATCATGCACATCATCACATGTACATGTGCACCGCAAGGTGTCAGGACCAGCGCCTGCAGTGGATGTCAGACAGAGAGACGATGCCGACGATACGAGACTCCTCATCAACGACAACCAACCTGTGAACCTGCGCACGTACACACACACTAGAGTTATTAATCTGTGTTTTGTATCATCAGCTGCAGAAAGAGGCATAATTAAGTGACCTTCACTCCTGCCTGCTCCACCATCAGATAACAGTGACAGTAACATTGGCAGGCTCCCCATTAGGCTAACAGTGGCCAGGCCTAGGTGGCTTAGCTCCACCATCAGGCTAACAGTGATCAAATGATTACAAATGTAAACGACAACAAATATTATAAACAACATAAACAATGCTCTGTCTGTGTGTGTGTGTGTGCGTGTGCGTGTGTGTGTGCGCGTGCGCGCGCGCGTCACCTCAGCCTTCACGATGCGGTCCACGATGGTCTCCAGTGTCTCCAGTTTGTTGCACTTCGCAGCTCCTTCAAAGTGGGACCTGTGTGTCTGAGGGCCTGAGTCACCGTCACGTCCAGGTTGTTGTACGTCTTCTCTGCTGCCAGGTTCTGCATAGACCGACCACACTCAGATTTCCTCTGCTTCTTTAGACAGTGAACGCGCCTCCAATCATCAATATCAGTATCAGTATCAACAGCAGCTGATTTACTCACAATGACATCAAACTTGGTGGAGATGTAGAGCCACTTCCTGCAAACAGGAGAAGACAAAGGTGTTCTGACCCGTCTCTGGACACAACATCACACTATGATCAGAGCTTTTTTGCCAGTGGTTACGTTATGGTCGACGGCGGGCAGGGCGAGAGCAGCGTGGTGATGTGTGAGCGGACAGCGGTGATGAGCGGCGTGTCGGGGTGGATGTAGGCGATGTTGGTGTACGTCCCCACAGCGAGCTCTTCCAGAGTCTGCTTCATGAAGGCCGGCATGGGCATCTCACACACCTATTTTACACAAGTCTTACTGATCAGTATTCAGTGTATTTACTGACTGGTGTTTCTGTATTCATTGGTGATGACACACTACAGACTCACAAGAGCTGCAGGAACTTGAGGATCACTCTTGTGAGTCAGAAGGATGTAGAGTGCGTTCCCGCTGACCGGATCAATGACGGGAAGACGATGGATCTTGTTCTTTATCAACGAGTACACAGCTTCAAATACACTGGGGTGGGTGGGGTGGGTGGGAGTGAGATGAGGTGAGGGTGGGGGGTTAGATACTGTTTAGTTGATGTGCTGCATGTTTTCTTTATCTTTATCCCCTCTCCTTATCTTGCACCTCCTCCTCCCTCTCTACTCTTTCTTGTTTGCTCCTTTCCTTGTCGTCTTTCTTTGTTTCCTTTCCTTGTCTCCTCTCTTTATTTCTTTTCCTTGTCTCCTCTCCTCAGTATATTTTCAGCAGCTGATAAATTATTCAGTGTTTCTGACTCCAGATATCTGCAGACTCTAAAAATACCACACACACAGACATACCTGGCATCAGGTGAGATGTGGACCAGAGGTTTGAAGGTCTCCTGCAGGTACAGTTCTGTCAACATGGATGTTTTTGTTAGCAACATATCAGATTTGACGGAAATACAGACCTGTCTCTAATGAGAGACCCCAGGGAAACATGCTGTTTGATCAATAAATGATAAAATCAATAATAATCCCATATCAACAGAGTTTTTACCTCTCCACGTCTCGATTTTATGTTCCTCCAGCTCGTAGATCTGAACCTGACAGAGAGATTCACACCTGAACACTCACACCTGTCTCACAGTTCACTTCCTGTCTGAGCAAACAATTCACTGGTGATGACATCATGCAATAATCAATAATTATTAATAACACGTCAATTAAAAAGTATTAATTATTAACCTGACTGTTGTTAGCCATGACTGCAGACAAACTGGCTGTAAATTCACACTGGATACAGGGGCAAGAGAGAGATGTGTGTGTGTGTGTGTGTGTGTGTGTGTGTGTGTGTGTGTGTGTGTCTGTGTCTGTGTCTGTGTACGTTACCATGGGGGATTTATAGTATCTGGTCAGGATGTTGATGAAGTCTGTGATCGTCAACATTCCTGAAAAACAGGGACCGTGTATGTTGCTGGCACACTCACCTCATAAGCACACACACACACACACACACACACAGTCCTACCTACAAAGCTCTGTTTCTTGCTCTCCCACAGCGGAGCAGCTCTCACTCCATTTGCCACCAGAGCAAAGAAGGCTTTCTTCACCTGAAACACAAACAACAGCAATAAACAACAACAATAAACAACAACAACCACAATAACGAAACTGATAATTAATCCAGTAATGAGCCTGTTTCTGAAGATTTCATATTGACTGTCTGTCTCTCTACCTGTCTCTCTACCTGTCTCTCTGTCTGTCTGTCTCTGCCTGCCTGTCTGTCTGTCTCTGCCTGCCTGTCTCTCTCTGTCCATCTCTCTGCCTGTCTGCCCTGTCTGTCTCTCTCTGTCTGTCTCACCTGCAGTGTGGTGTCAAACACCACCAGTTTGGAGCTGGTTGGAATGATGTCATAACACTTGTGACACTTCATGAAGCGCATGTAGATGTCTCTCTCTGACTCCTGAGATGCTGCACACACACACAACACACAACATCATCATCATCATCACCACCAACATCATCATCCTCTTCATCATCATCACCAACATCATCATCATCATCATCACCAGCTTATCTTCATCTTCTTCTGTATCATCATCATCTTCATCTGCTTCTTCTTCATCATCATCATCTTCATAATCATCACCAACATCATCATCATCTTTATCATGTCATCATCATCACCAGCATCATCACCAACATGTGCCTTCATCATCATCATCACCAACATCGTCATCTTCGTTATTATTGTGTGCTGTTATTAGTAATGTGTCAGTAGCTGATTACCTCATCTTTATTGGTTGGTTGCCACGAAGTGGCCCTAAACACACTGGTCTCTAAGCCGTGTGTTGCCATGACAGCAGAACAGCTGATCTCTGGTTGTTCAACATCTGCCTGTGACACTGTGCCAGTTGTTATGCTGCAAAGCATTCTGGGAGCAGGAGGGTGCAGCGGCCTTATAACTGGGCTGGTAGGAGGACACGCGCCTGACTGGGGTTACTTCCTGTAGCTGCTGGATTCTGATGTCCAGACTAGAATATCATCAGCCTGATGAAGGTTGGAGTCTGTGTGCTACGTGCTCCCTGTGCAGGAGTGTGTGTGTGTATTTGTGTGTGTGTGTGTGTGTGTGTGTGTGTGTGTGTGTGTGTGTGTGTGTGTCTGGTGTGTGCCCATGTCTCAGGAGACACTTTGGTCGTCGTGGAGTGGGTGGAGTCTGAGCAGCAGAAAGCTTCACGTTGAGACTGAATGACTGAACTCAGACTCAGCTCACACACACTGTCCGCCCCAAACTGGATTCCTCGCTGCTGAAAATAGTCACAACAGATGCAAAATGACACGGCACAGCTGTTTGAGGAGGATAGAGTCTTACACGCCATCGTCAGGGTCCAACTGCTCCGCCGAGCCGTCTGCAACCTCCACCTGCAGACAGCAACGCAGCACAAATAGTGTCAGACAGTCAGACAGATGGGCAGTCAGACAGGCAGAGAGACAGACAGACATAGAGACAGGCAGAGGATTTTCTGGTCTGTTACTAAACAGGAAATGACTTCACAATTTTCTCATGAATCTGGAACTTTTAAACAGTTTCAGATCAAAGTTCAGTTTATGTCAACGTCCAATCATCAGGAGAGGCTGATCGTGACTTCCTGTTTGGTGTTTTTCAAATTAAAATCCAACAGTCAACAAAATTTTTGGATCTTAATTAAACTCAGTGACCATGTCTGAGTGTGTGAAATGAATTGCTGGTTTAACTGATGGAGTCGTTATTTAATCACGTGATTTGAGTATAAAATCATGTGACCCGTTGCTAATTGACGGCACAACCGGGAAAAACTCAGCCCTTTAATTTGCTGATGTGCTTTGGTGAAACGCGGTCAACATTTCAGCGCGGATTAGACTAAGGGGGTGAAATCAGTCAGCACGTCGCTCCACAAACTGCTCTGACGCTCATTTCTGCTTGATTACATGAAATGATTAAATATGAAGGCGCTGAGCGGCCTCGGCTGCAGTGCATCAACCTTCGGTATTTACGAAGACGCAGTTGTTGCCGCAGGTTCCGGACGCATCTGAACCTTTTTTCATGTGCGTTCATCCCGGTGTTGCAGATGGTTGGTCATTGTGAGTTATCGATCAGTGCGGTGCTGTGACGGCAGTCGCTCTTCAGACTCGTATTGTCGTTAACACCGCAGGTGTTAACGTGACAGATGGCGCAAGTTCTGCGATAAAAACGTTATTTGTGAATGTTTTTCCGGCGCCGCTGCAGCCTGATGACTGATGGGATGTCTGTGACGTCAGCTAACGTTAGCACCTACTTCGTCCATTCTTCCGTTCATTAAACCTCCCTCCGCTCTCTGCACTGCGGTCCGCCTCTGGATGCTTCTGCGGGGTCGGTCAGATCCTCACGGCTCCATCGTGTGTCTCTGTCCACCTGGAAGGACCCGATGTGCCGACGAACAGCCGTCCCCTGTCATTAAGATCGCCGCTTCATCCGCCGCTCCGGTGTCAGGTCGAACAGCAGCCGCGACCACCAGGTACAGCAGCCTACAAGCTAGCAGAGCTAACACTGAGCACTTCGGTTTTGGGTTTCTAGCAAAAGCACAATAATTGCGACGAGTTTCACCAAAATGTGAATTAGGAACAGACAGGAGGAGGGGCTGGAGGTAGCTGAGCCGAAGATGTTGAGGTTTTCTTTGGGCGGGACCAGGATGGATAGGATCATGTGAGATGTTTGGAGCTAAAGTTAGAGAGGCCAGGCTGAGATGGTTTGGACATGTTCAGAGGAGGGACAGTGAATATATTGGTGGAAGGATGCTGAGGTTAGAGCTGCCAGGCAGGAGGCCTAGAGGAAGGCCAAAGAGGAGGTTTATGGATGTAGTGAAGGAGGACATGAAGGTAGCTGGTGTGAGGGAGAGAGGACACAGAGGACAGGGTGAGATGGAAGAAGATGATTCACTGGAATCTTTAGGAATAATTACAAAAGCGTGGATTAGAGTGAATTGGTAAAAAGTAATGTGCAGTCAGATGTAATCAAAGTATTCAGAGTAACAGTAGTGTGTGCAGTCAGATGTAGTTAATTACATTAAGATTGGGAGGGCCGACTCTTCAGTCCTAACGGATGACTCAGTGCTGGTGTTCTGCCTTTGACTCTGCTGGACTCGCACTGTGCAGGTTTTCCCTTTAAATCATATTTGAATCATATCATTGTTCATTTATTCGTTTATTAACGCCAGAAACTCGAGCCGCGACCTCCCGTGGTGTTATTTTGGATGAGTAAATCTCTTATTTTCAAAGTGCAGTTTCCGTGCTTGTTCTTGTTTCTTGTGTGAACTTGACGCCCCTTCGATGTGTCAGCAACGCAGCGCCGAGCGTGACCGGAAACAGCCGATCATAGCCGAACACAGCCGAGATTCAGCCTGCTCTGACTGGTGCGTGTTTTCCTACTTTTCCTCGCTTTCAGACGCAAATACTGAAGTTTTTGAACATTTTTCCATTGACAGTAGGAAAATTCGGCTGGATTCGATCATGTGAGCTGCATCTGACCCCGTGGACAGTTTGATGCATCAACTGACACATTAGAAATTACTGCTAGTCAACACATATTGGAAACATCAATAATTAATAGTGAACAGAGCAGACAGACATTTAGATCAGTAGTGTTAGCTGTGTTGTGATGAGTGAATGTTGGTGATGATTTATTGAGTGTGTGTGTGTGTGTGTGTGTGTGTGTGTGTATATATATATATATATATATTTATATGAATAGCTCAGATATTTATCTTTATTAACTTCATGTCTATTTTCCTGTGTGGCTTGCTGCATGGACTCACACTGCCAAACCTCCTGCTATCAACACACAACAATTTGACTACAAACATGGAAGGTCAGACACACTCACCAGCCTCCCGACAGGAAGAGGCGGAGCCAGAGGAGGCAACTGGAGGCAGGAGGAGGAACGCCTGTGTCTGGAGGTGAGGAGAAGGAGCGCAGCCTCCTGGTCTCTGGACGTCTCGGCTCCCTCAGGTATGTCTCCAGATGGAAAACACTCACCTCCTCCTGATGGGGGGGGAGGGAGGGGGGAGGAGAGGCTGTGGGCTGGGAGGAGGAGAGGGAGTAGGAGAGAGGAGCAAGATCAGTCTGTTAATGAGAAGACACTGCCCTCTGCAGGAAGACTTGGAGTCACTGCACACATACACCACCTACACACACACACACATCAGTCATCTCTGCTGCCAGATGATAATAGAAATAATAAATTCAAACCTCACGAACACGTTAAGACAGAGAGCAACAGGCTGACGACAAGGTCACACAGAAATGCCTCCTCACTGGCAGAATCTGTCTGCCCAGCTGTCTGTCACCGCCTCTCTGCCTGTCTGCCTGCCTGCCTGTCTGTCTGCTTGTCAGCCCAGACACAACAACAGAGAACAGTGAGTACAGACTGTGTGTAATAATGTATCACCACCAAATACACAAATACTCACCAATCAGCTAATAGGAAACTCTGTGTTGAGCCGAAGGGGGCAGACAGGCACTTTAACAGATTAGAGGAGAGTGACTCTCTCTCTCTCTCTCACACACACACACACACACACACACACACACACACACACCTCTCCCTCTCTCTCTCCTCTCTCCACACACACACACACACACACACACACACACACACACACACACACACACACACTCTCTCTCTCTCTCGCTCTCACTCACTCACTCACTCACTCACACACACACACACACGCACACGCACACGCACTCTCTCTCTCTCTCACATACTCCCTGTTAACCCCACAGTAACATCACCTCCATCCGTGGTGATCTCAGCTTTGTTTATAATATTTATTGTTTCTTTACGTTTTTAATCATTTGGAGCTAAGGGCTAACATTGATCTCACCCCTCATGGTGCTGTTGTCCCTGTAAGGAGCCAGTTAACCGAGGCTAACACTGCTCCAGAGACACAGAAAGTGATTATAAAAAGATCCAAAATGTTAAAAACACTGTGGAGAATCTGAATTATTCCATCTATCACTGCTATAAAATAATTCAGTTGAATTATATCTATCATCTGCATCACGTCTCCAGCAAAACCTTCACCCATCATCACGACAAACAAGCTCTGTTGCCTCGATTGACTCTGGAGATGTTAAAGTTGGATTCTGAACCTTTGCGGCTTTGGTTAAACTTTGCCACTCTGTGCTTCAGTGTGATCACACACAAACAGTGATTACAGGTTCAGTGTGGGTGGGAAGAGCTGGGCCGCTGTGCTGAGTGACGCACACTGACTGCACAGCTCCACCTGAGCAGCTGTAACAGGATTACACTCAGTTTCTGGCCTTTTCTCTTTGTTCTCTAAGACTCAGCAGATTAGAGCGAAGAGAACGAGAGGAGGAACCCAGAGTAGACAATCCAGGATCTGTCCACTGAAGAGTGAGTGAGAGTGTGTGTGTGTGTTTTCATTACTGTCACACTAAATTCATCCTGGATCAGCTAAAAACACGCTGGTGCAGAGTCTTGTTTCCGCAGCTTCTGATCAAACAGGAACCTTAAACCTCGACTTTTAAACCAACGCTCACCAGAATTTGTTGAAGTGCTGAGAGCACTGACACCTTCAAGGACTGAGAGCTCCAGACGCTGGTTTATCACATGGTGTTACATTAGTTACTGAAGCTGATCTGAGACAGTTGCCATGGTGTTTCCACCATTGTTGCTATGGTCATGTGACGTGGTTCCTGGGGCACAGAGCGTGACAGTTGGCGGTTGCAAGGTGCTGTCTGATGTGTAGATGATAGCTATGGTATGCTTGGCTGTTGCTATGGTACTTCAGGTTGTTTCCAGTAGGTGTTTAATGTGATGCCAGGTGGTTGCTATGGAAACAGTGGGTGGTTACTCGTGTCACAGCATGCAGTACCCGTAGTGTTTCTAGGCGGTTGTTTCAGTTGTTGGTGATGATTCAGATGATTGCTGATGTGTTACTAGGTGGCTGTTGCTGTAGCTATATGTTGTGGTTGCTATGGTGATTCTGCATGGTTGCTAGGGTATACTGTGTCCATGTTAGCCCAGGAACAAGCTCAGACAGATACTGACCGCTACCCCCCCGACCACTTGTTGCTTACTGTTGTCCAGTGGTCCGACGAATTCTGACCTCCCCCTGGTCATCGGTCTGAACTGGTCTCCCTGCCTCCCGTCTGTCCGTCCGCCGCCCTCCTCACTGTAGGACGTCCTGGGTCCTGTCCGTCTCTGCAGCAGCTCCCTCCTCTTCCTGTTGGACAGAGGAAGCAGTTGGAAGTAAAGAGTCCCACATGGCTCTGACCGCCGCCGCAGCGTCCATCTGTCCACCTCCTGCTGCTTCCTGTCTGTCTGCCCTCCTGTTCTGTCCTCTACCATGATCCAGGATGTTGACTTCCTCCTTTCTTTCCCTCGGCCCGTCTCTTTCCATTTCCTGTCTTTCCTCTCCTCCTCCTCGTTGGATTCAGACTTCCTGTGTTCTTTCTTCCTGCTGCTCTCCATCTTCTTCTCCTCTGTCTTGTTGTCCTCCTCCGTCTGTCCACAGGGTTCAGACTTCCTCCTCAGCATGTGTCTGTATGTCTGTCTGTCTCTCCTGTCTGTCTGTCTCTCCTCCTCTTCCTCCTCTGCTCCTCCATATGGTTCGCTCCTCCTCCTCCCTGTCCATCTCTCCTTCTCCTTCCACTTCCTCATCATCAGGCTGCTCAGACGCTTCATCGCCATCAAATCAGTTTGTTCAAAAAACACAAAAACAAAAAAAAACAAAAACCCGACACTGAAGCGATGTCTCGTTTCTACCACACCGTCGCCATTTACTCTGAAACTATAAAACATTAAAAGTAGTGAAACAGACGTAACTTTAAAACAAGTAACTCTGAGTCAGTCTGCGTCACCGCTCTTCTCTATTTGTGCTGCTTCATCATTATTATTAATATTAAAACTGTGTCAGAAGTTATAAACTAATGGACTGAAATGAGGCAAACGGAAACAGAACTGCATCTAATCAGTCCGAGTTGATCAGTGGGCCGAACCCAACAGAACGAATGACTGAATATGAAATCGATGTTACTGTTGACAGTCGTTGAAATAAGAACAATAATAGTAATTGAATAGGAATCAAGAAATGAAAGTTAATCAAACGTTAACAAACCGAAATAAATCAGGCTTGATTCTGAGTTGAACTAAATAAAAAGTTTGGTGTGATGCAGCAAAGAAGCTAAATTAGAGCATCGGCCGTTAATTACAGACACTGAACGCCAGCACGAAATCAACCAAACATCAAAGTAAAAGACTAATGTGAAGAATCCAGGGGAACTCATTAAAATGATAATTAACAGACCCCATCAGCAGTGAACCAATCGTAAGGCTGCACTGAAAGAAAACCTCTTCTGATTGGCTGAAGAGGAGTCACAGCTGTTTTCTTACAACAAGCCTGAACGTTGAGAAGTTTCCTGAGAGCGAAAACACATGACATCAGCAGGTCGGCAGAAACGTCCTCAAACTGCTCTGAAAACCCGAGGAGAGTCCACCTTCCTGTCGTCCAGCCTGTCGTCCAGCCTGTCGTCACCACAGACAGACAGACAGACAGACAGACAGACAGACAGAGAGAGCGATGGGTAAACTGGCAGTAAAAAGTTAGCTCCAGTGTTTGTGCAGCAGCACAGTCTGCTGAGTGTTTGAGCCCTGCAGAGTATCACTGTTCACTCTGTGTGTGCATGTGTGTGTGACTGAGCGCGCGTGTGTGTGTGTGTGTGTGTGTGTGACTGAGCGACTGAGCGCATGTGTGTGTGTGTGAGTGTGTGTAGTCCATGCTCCCTCCCTCTCCCCTCTACACTGTAAAAAATGCAGAAACTCGTGAAGGTTGGAGCAGGCGAGACGCTGACACTGTTTGCACCGTGACTGCAGCGACAACAGAAACAGGTGAAACTGTTACCATGGTGATGATGTCAGTGTGACCTCAGAGTGTTGCAGTGCAGCTGTCTGTCTCTCTGCCTGTCTGCCTGTCATAGGAAGTCATTGTTCGATGTATTGGCAGCATGCGTCCGGCTGCAGGGTGACGTGGTCTCTCAGCTGTGGTACCAAGTGACTAATCTCAGAGCACATGCATGATGATGTCACCTAACGAGTGGTTATCATGGTTATTATTGAGTTTTCTGTCGTTCATCCTTGTTATTCATTTTGGCGTTTTTCAGTTTGTTTTGTTCGTCATTATTCATCCAAACAGGTGCAGCATGTTTCCTGTTTCTGTTTCCTGTCGTCACTCGGCACATTTGTTTTGTCTCCAGCTGATTCATCTCTTGACCGTGAAAAGCCTTGAAAAGCCTTGGAGAAGGATGTTTTGCAGTGTATCTGTGAGTGCACCATCTGGGCTGATGTTGGTTTGTTAGAGGATCACAGCAGCTCAGTGACTCCACGGTAGACTGTCAACTGGACCAACATGTGATCCACACGTCTCAAACACTGGATCTGAAGAACAGAGACTCAACCAGAAACCAGCTGATCAGAGGTTATTGATCCTGATGTCAGAGGCTGTAACTGCAGCCGCTCAGTGTGTGTGCTGATCAGGGTGTCAGCTGATCAGTGTGTGCTGATCAGTGTGTGTGCTGATCAGTGTGTGTTCTGATCAGTGTGTGTGCTGATCAGTGAGTGTGTGAGTGAAACAGAGCTTCTCTCTGTGACTGAGCAGCAATTCAGCAGCGATGTGACTCTGCAAAGGTCAGAAGCTGCTTTCTGAAACACATCACTGTATTAAAGCAGAGACTCAGCTTCAATGCTCTGCAGAGACTCTGGAGTCACAGCAACACATCACTGTATTAAAGCAGGGATCTGATACGATGTTGATGTGTGTGTGTTTGATGAATCAGTAAATCAGTTGGGCTCTGAAGAAAAGTTAAACAGGGTCTCTGTGATGAACCTGCAGGGGCTGCTGAAACTGTCGATCAGTTTTCAAAAACCTACAAACATCCTGCAGGTTAAAATACACACACACACACACACACCTGATACTGCTGCGGTCAGATCAGGACACCTGACTCTGGGGGGTCTGTGTAACTTCAGATGTTTGCAGCTGCACTGCTGCATCATGGGGGATAAGAGGACAGACGGTCATGTGACTGGTGGAGGCTACGATTCAGTTGCAATGCTAGCTCGTCTGTTCCAACTGTAACAAGCGAACATGCTGATGTTTAGCAGTCTTTGTTTAGCATGTTAGCATGATAGCATTAGCTTATCAGCAGTAAACACAGAGAGCAGCTATAGCTGAAGGGAACGCCATTAACAAGCCCCAAAGTGTTGTTGAAGGAGGTCACATGATTTTATAGAACTATTTCTAGCATGTGACTGGCCGAGGAGTCACAGCAGCTGAACATCAAACACCAACACATCTTTGTTATATATCTGCGTGTGTGTGTGCGTGAGAGAGAGAGACAGAGAGAGTGTGTGAGTGTGAGCGAGCTGCCAACATTTCTAACTGAAGAGATGCCAAGTTCAGCTTCTGGAAAATTCTACGGGAGGGGCAGAGAGGAGCTGTGCGTGTGTGTGTGTGTGCGTGTGTGTGTAATAAAAGCACCAGCTAAGCCGATTTCTTCCCTCTAATAGACTCTAAATTGATTTTTAATTCAATAATCTTTGAATTAAACAAACTGTGAACAGGCTACACTGTCAGAACACACACACACACTCAAACCTGTCTGTCAAAACTTCGCTGAAGGCTTTTGACCAATCAGAAGAGCAGAAATCTTTCTTTGGTATTTTATTAAAAGGCCAGAATCTGTCAACCAATCAGAGACAGAGCTAAGTGGTGCAGTTTTACGGCGCTTTACACAGCAAGTCAACATGCTAACGCATTTGCACTGCAGTGTTGGGCATCTGGGGCAGCGTGCGGCCCGGGGCGGCGAGCCACCAATCCTCTGATGGTGGGCCGACCCACTCTGCCTGTGTGTAACAACACTGCCACCTGCTGATCATGTTGCAGAAACACAGTCAGTGTTTTTCCTCTTTAAGGTCACCAGGAGGAGTCTCACTGTCACCTTCACTGTCACCTTCACTGTCCCCTGAATCTTCACTGTCACCTTCACTGACACCTTCACCTTCACTGACACCTTCGCTGTCACCTTCACTGTCACCTTCACTGACACGTTCACCTTCACTGACACCTTCGCTGTCACCTTCACTGTCACCTTCACTGACACCTTCACTGCCCCCTGAATCTTCACTGTCACCTTCGCTGTCATCTTCACTGTCACCTTCACTGTCACCTTCACTGCCCCCTGAATCTTCACTGTCACCTTCACTGACACCTTCGCTGTCACCTTCACTATCACCTTCACTGTCCCCTGAATCTTCACTGTCACCTTCACTGTCACCTTCACCTTCGCTGTCATCTTCACTGTCACCTTCACTGCCCCCTGAATCTTCACTGTCACCTTCACTGTCACCTTCACCTTCACTGTCACCTTCACTGAAACCTTCACCTTCACGGTCACCTTCCCTGTCCCCTTAATCTTCACTGTCACCTTCACCAAATTAATCTATTACAGTCTTAGAAAAGTATGTGCTTGAAGTGTTTGGAATCCAGCCACATTTCATGTGTTGCCCATGAACCCAACCCAGAACAACAGGCTGCAGGAGACAGCAGACACACACACACACACACACACACACACACACACACACACACCATGTACCTCTGGCCTTGTCTCTCTTGGTGCGAGTGAACAGTCTGATGCTGACAGGAGAGGACGACGGTTGCTGGTTTGAATCCCTGGAGGCCGACCTGAAGATCCCACTGAAACTCAGCCTGACACACACACACAGATAAAGAGTCACTGTCTTCATCATCTACTGATTCTGGGCCCCCTGTGGGTTGTCAGGTGTGTGTACCTGCGGGGAGACTTGGGCGGTGAGTCCTGCTGGGGGGGTCTAGTCTGGTAGGGGAAGATGGTTTTGGGGGAACCAGGACTCATCTTGGAGTTGGAGGTCCTGGCCGGAGCAGAGCGGGGGCTGGAGGCAGCCCGATGGAAGAAGCTCCTGGTGGGGCTGGCCGAGTGGCACAGAGGCTCCCCCTGCAGGATGGGAGGAGACATGACAGCTGCTGCAGAACATCTGGAGAACATCTGGAGAATCAGGGTTTATGTATTGAAGTTTTACAGAAACTGTTTGTTCTGAGCTGTCAGGAGCCGAGTCAGCCTGTGTGAAATTCATAGCTCCGACTCTTCATCTGATTAAAGCACTCTGATTTTAATGAAGAGATATCATGCAGATATAAATGTTCACTCAACCAATCAGATTGCACCTCCTGGTGACATCACAGCTCTGAGGCCTTCAGATCTTTCTGTTTTCTGATTGAGCATGTCAGTGATGTCATCAGGTTACCTGCTGCTGATGTCATCAGCTCACCGCAACAGTAAGCTTGAGATGTTTTTACCTTCCTGCTGCCTTCTTTCTCTGCTCGCCCTGGATCTCCCTCCAGGAAGGGCATTGCAAACACACTCAGGTCCTGCAGAGACACATACACACAATTAAAACACACACACACCATTAAAACACACACACACACCATTAAAACACACCACACAATTAAAACACACACACACCATTAAAACACAGATGATGTTTAAAAATGAAATGAAAGATGAAAACATGATCTCTCTCTCCCCTAGTGCTGTGCTTGTTTCTCTCTGGTCTCTCTCTCTCTGTACCTCTCTACAGATACCTGTGGCTCCAGAGCTGAACATCTGACCTGTGGCTCCACCAACCTGCCCCGTGTCCTCTGCTGCCTATTGCTGTCATTTGCTGTCATTATTCTATATTGTACTCCTCCCCCCCCCCCAAACCGGTCAAGACAGATGGCCGTCCACCTAGAGCCAGGATCTGTCCAAGGTTTCTGCCTGTTAAAAGGAAGTTTTTCCTTGCCACTGTTGCCAAGTGCTTGCTCATGGTGGAACTGTTGGGTGTAACTAACAGTAATGAGTGTGGTCTAGACCTGCTCTGTTTGTAAAGAGCCCTGAGATGACTTTTTGTTGTGAATTGGCGCTATATAAATAAAATTGAATTGAATTGAATTGAATTGAATTGATCAAACTCTGAACCATCACAGACGGTTTTATTTTAATCAGGAACGAAACATGAAAAACTTCAGTGTTTCTGTTCACCTGTACAACACACACACACACACACACACACACACACTCTGATGTTTCTAATATTTGACTATTTGCTGTTCATGAAGCTTCATCACTGAGCTGCTGTCCCTAATAAAGTGGCCACCTGTGGAGCTTTCTGTGTCTGACGTCCGAACTGCAGACTGCAGCAAAACCCCCGACGCTGAGCTCCTGATGCATCATGGGAGAGTTTGGAGGGTAAACACAGTGATGACGGCGAGACAACGCTCATCAGCAGAATATCTGCTGAGAGGACGACATGACTGAAACCACAACCTGCCTGCCTGCCTGCCTGCCTGTCTGTCTGTCTGCCTGTCTGTTCCCAGTCTTTGTGCTAAGCTAACCAGAGACATGAGTGTGAACATGTGACAGACTGACGACTCAGAGAAGCGGCGGCGTTTCTGAATTTAAATATCTGAAACTTTGACTCAGCAGGTTTTCACTTTGATGAATCAGCACATCGTCACCAGGTGTGTTCACCTGAGGTGAAGCTGAGGCAGCACAGAGGTCAGAGGTCACAGACTGACCTTCCTGTGAGACAAAGGGGTTTTTTTATTCACGCCATCATCATCTTCATCATCATCTTCATCACTGCTTCTCTCACATGACTGAATATTTCTGGTTGCCATGGGAAACTGACAGCTCAGATCTAGTCCGTGCATTTCCACCCACACACAGACAGACAGACAGACAGACACACACACACACATACACACACACAGGTCTTTGTCTCTGCTTCTCCCTGTGATGTCGTTGGAGCTTCACACCCAAGTTTCTGTGTTTCAACCTTCAAATGTTCGACAGCTCAAGAACACGTGAATGAACCAATCACTGATTGACGTCTATGCAAGAACAGAACATCTGCTTAAACCGGGAAAACACCTGTATTACATCACGATATTGATGTAATATCCATATACTGCTCAGCCCCACACTCTGCTGACATGGAGGGGGCGGGGCTTATGAGGTAGATACCAGGGGGCGTGGCTTATGAGCTGTACTGCAGCCAGACACCAAGGGGCGGGGCTTATGAGCTGTACTGCAGCCAGACACCGCGATGCAGGTGTTTTTGAGCTGTCGGCCATCTTCATATACAGTGACACTATGGTGACCTTCAAGGAGCAAATAAATAACTTTTCAGTGACCTAGCTTGTTAGCAGCTGGCTCATTAGCAGCTGGCTAAGCTGTTAAACAGAGGCGGATCATAGATGTCTGATTGGAACCCAGAGAGACTGAAGTAATGAAGTTACCAAACACACAGTATGTAACATAAAGAACATAAACAATCATCACAGCCATCACACACATCTGACGTTTGCCAGTGACGAGGTTAAGTCACATGACTCATGCACGCCAGAAACTACCCTCATATTAACACACTGTGTATTCTGATGTCAGACGCCATTTTCCAAGGTTAGCTTCTGTGTGTGTGTGATGCTATAACGCTCATCTGACTCACAAACAGCAAACATGCATGCATGCAGCAAACAGAACATCCTGCAGTGAAACATCTTTGTCTATCAGGCTGTTGGTCGTCTAAATGTTCTGACACTGGTGGAAACAACAGCTCCTGCTTTTTATTCAAACAACTCTAATTTGTAGCTGAAGCTGTCAGAGAAATGTAGTGAAATACAATATTCCTAAATAAAATACTGCAAGTACCTCAAAATGACACTACAGCATAGTACTTGAGTAAAGATACTTAGTTACTGTCCATAACTTAAGAACGAACACGTTTACATCCTGGTCCTTCATTTATAAATGAAGGTTAGCATCATTGAGGGCGGGGCCACTCTGACTGACAGGTGCTGTCACTGGTGGCTAACTGTTTGTTAGCATGAGCAGCTAATCAAAGTCTGAACTGACCCTCTGAGCTGAGCATGTTTCATGCAGATATCAGAGAAATAATACGACTTCCACAGATTAGCAGCACTCGTCACAGCTAATTAGCCAGCCAATGAATCAGTGCTAACGATGCTAATGGGAGCCAACATACACAAAACTCAAACCATAACTGATAAGTGTTATAGTTTAGCATCTATCCAGCTAGCATAGAGCCTAGCTATTTAGTATTAGCTAGCTTGTTAACTTTAAGGTGGGATATATCTCAGTAACCAGACTTCATTCAGCTCCTCCCATGCTCCTCGTCTCTGCCCATATTTAACGGTGCGTTGGGCGGAGTCAGGCAGCGTAAAGATGGCAACAGCTGAAGTGTCAAAACTCTTCAGAACCCAGACGCGTTGTTAACACCGACTACCGTTTACTACAAACACAAAGAGTTTCACTGAAAATCATGTTTGAGTTTGAGTTTGATGATGTTTCATGTGTTTCCATCATTGATCCCAAAAACAGCTACTGTCACTGCAGAGCTCAGTCAGCACAATTGATCAGCACGATCAGTCAGCACGATCGATCAAGCACGATCAATCAGTGTTGGTCGATCAAGCATGATCAGTCAGTGTTGGTCGATCAGCACGATCAATCAGTGTGGTCGATCTGTGTGAGACTTAAACAGCAAACCTTCATCCTGCTTAGGCTCTGAATGCTGAAATGAATTCTGAACATTAAATAAACAAAGTCGGTCAAACAGCAGCTTTACACACACACACACACACAGTCACACAGACACACAGACAGACACACAGACACACACACACAGACAGACAGATACACACACACAGACACACACTGCACCAGAGTTAAACAAGTAAAATGACTCCAGGTGAGTGAGAAAAAACAAACAACAAAAACAAAGTGTTTAAAGAAAAGTGTTGTACCTTCTGCTCTTCAGTTTCCAGAAATCAATAATCCAATAAATCCAATAAATCAATAAATCGGTTTACTGCTCGCTGACGCTCCTGTGTCTCTGACACACTCACACACTCTGTCCCTGCTCTCCCTCTGTTACCTCTCCCCTCCTCCCTCCTCCCTCTGCATATCAGCCTTACTTTCTGTCTGCACTGTGTGTGTGTGTGTGTCAGACTACTGGCCTGCATGTGGCGTGTGTGTGCGTGTGTCTTTGTGCTCTGGTTTTGGTCTTCGTCAGCTGATCTGTGCCAAGATGTTGATGTTCAGTGTTGACATCTCAATAAGTTTCTCGTTATCAAACTTTTACTTCACTCGTGTTTCAAAGTCGGCGAGATTACGTCAGCATCAACATGAACACTCAGGAAGTGTGATGACGTGGTCACATGATGCAGGGAGACTGGACACCTGCTCCTGTTTCTCCTGCAGCTGCTGAGTCGCTGCTCTGCACAGATGCTGCTGCTCCAAGCCTCTCATGTTGTCATGGTTATCCAGCTGCTCCTGATGGATCCCTGAGGATCCACCACTGGCTGCTGGAGTGTGGTGGTCACAGGATGAGTACCTGAAGCTAAACACCTTGATGATGACGACAATGAGACCCTGACCTGTAGCTTCAGCGCACACACACCTGGTTAGCGCAGTAGCTAACGGCAGGAACTGTGTTCCTGCTGGGCAGAGTGTCTGACCCAGTTTCTACAGTTACAGACCACACCGGTCCTCACTGCAACCTCTGACCTCCAGTGAGGTCATCATGAAGCAGACTGTCATCACAGAAATGTTTCCTGGGGGGTCTGAGATCAGCTTTCAGTGACCCACTTACTGTAGACTCACACACACACACACAGAGCAAACCTGTACAGTTATGTATAAGTGTTTACCTGCTCCTTAGTCCGGTCTATTCTATTGTATTCTGTTCTATTCTGTTCTCTTCTGTTCTCTTCTGTTCTCTTCTGTGCTGTGCTGTGCTGTTCTGTGCTGTGCTGTTCTGTGCTGTGCTGTTCTATTCTGTGCTGTTCTGTTCTGTTCTGTGCTGTGCTTTTCTGTTCTGTACTGTTCTGTTATGTGCTGTGCTTTTCTCTTCTGTACTGTTCTGTACTGTTCTGTGCTGTGCTGTGCTGTGCTGTGCTGTGCTGTGCTGTTCTGTGCTGTGCTGTGCTGTTCTGTTCTGTTATGTGCTGTGCTTTTCTGTTCTGTACTGTTCTGTTATGTGCTGTGCTGTTCTGTGCTGTGCTGTTCTGTTCTGTACTGTTCTGTTATTTGCTGTGCTGTTATGTGCTGTGCTGATCTGTGCTGTGCTTTTCTGTTCTGTGCTGTTCTGTGCTGTGCTGTGCTGTGCTGTGCTGTGCTGTGCTGTTCTGTTCTTGTCCTTCAGGATCAGATTTGATTTGTTGGATGACAGACAGATTAAAACAGATTACCGTAGATTTAAAGCAGAAACCAAAACACAACCATCATCATCCTCTGACACACGCATGCACACACACACACACACTCACACAGGTGGTGCTGTCCTCAGGTCAGATTGAGGGCTGATAGCAGCAGTTTATGGTGTGTGTGCAGGTGAATCATTAGTCGGCAGCTCAGGTGTTTGTGTGTCACTGTGTTGTTGTTGTTTCCATGTTGTAAACATGACGTTGAAGGGAAGCTGCACACACCACAGACAGTGACACCAGGACAAACTGGCTTCATGTTTCCTGTTTGGTTCATGAAGCTGATCCCTGCTGCTTCTTCTTCAGGTGTTTTACTCTCTGCTGTGAGTTTACAGCATGTTTTCACTGTCAGAGGAACACTTCCCGCTCCGGCGACATTAAAGTCTCCACTGGGTCATAAATAAAATCAGCATCAATGATTCATGAGGCTGGAGATGAAAGATGGGTCGTAAAGTGTGTTTTTGCTCAGAGTGTGAACTCTGACCTGAGACGGGCATTTTACAGTGGTGTGATTTATATCAACTAATAACAGCTGGAGGAGTGTGTGAGACACAGTGTGAAGTGTGATCGGTGATCGCTGCCTGACCCTCCGCTGATTAACAGCACGAGCTGCTGACCATCACATCTGCTGCCTTCACACCAGAGAACACACACACAACCACTTCCCATGACTCTGTGTGTGTGTGTGTGTGTGTGTGTGTGTGTGTGTGTGTGTGTGTGTGTGTGTGAGCCCTCATGCTTCACTCTCACCTCGCCATCTCAGAGGTGCTGGGTGACAATCAGATGGAGCAATGCTGAGTCGTGTTTTAAAGCTCCACTCTGCCTTTTCTCACGCAGCATGTGCACCTGTTAGCCCCTCCCCCAACCTCCCCACAGAGTGCTGAAGTCATGACATCACTTCCTGTACTACCTCTCCTCCACTAACATGTCCTTTAATGAAGACTTTATTTCAGTATTTCATCAGTCTCAACATCATCCATGTACCTGAATTCACCACATACACTCTACTGTCCTGCAGTTATTACAGACACCTGAACTCCCCACAGACAGACAGAGACAGTACTTACAGGCATGTGGAGTCTCAGCGGCCTCCTCCTCTTCCTCCTGCAGCTCCTCCTCTCTTCCTCCTCCTCCTCTCTCCTCTCTGCAGTGCTTCTCATCTCCAAATCCTCTGAGCTCCTTGATCAGATTATCTCCAAATGTCCAGACCACACTGGACCTTTACTGTTACTGCACCTGTACTGACACTGCGCCTGTGCCACTGATGCTGTGTATGTGTGGTACGCGGGCTCAGCTGACACTCCCTGTGTTGTGTAGTGTCACATAATGTTCTTCAGTTTGTTTCAGTTATAAAAACTATTACTGCAGTATTCTTCAGAGTACTTTCATCTCAGGACTGTAGTGTTGCTGTACTGTCTGGCCTTTGGTCCTCAGTAACAGTAAATGTCTCTTGTCTGCCTCAGGTTGTACCTCACACACACACACACACAGAGAGAGAGAGAGAGAGAGAGAAACATATCGAAGCGAAGGCAGCCCGGAGCCCGACACATCGGCGCCAAACGCCGTCGGATCACACTTCCTCTCCCCGCTGTTCCGATTGCTCCCACACTCTGCTGCGCGGCTCGGGCGGGTCAAAGTGCCTCCGGCTGTCGCCGAAAAGTAGAAAACCGGATCTGGTTTCTATCCGAACTCTGTCAGGTGAATCTTCAGGAACTCAAACCGGCGGAGTGCGGCTCCATGACGGAGCGCAGCACGCGGACACAGATACGCACGACGCAGCGCGCGCTCTGGGATGGAGGAGAGAGACTGTTACTATGACTACTGCAGATGGCACCATACTACCACTACTAGTACTACTATCACTGCTGGTACTGGTACTCGTAGATGACCAGTACTCCGATTACTCCTCCACAGACTAAATCAGTGTCTGCCAGATGGCAAATGCTTAAGTATCGTACCAGCGGCTTGAAATGATCGTATTTTGAGGAAACTTATCGTACAGACCCAATTTGCATCCTGGCGTGGCTCAGGGCCATCTGTTTCAATAACACATTCTCATATAATAATCTAATCTATCTATAATAATGTAACAGAACAGTTGTTAAAGGTGCCTCCTGCAGAACAGCGCCTCTGTCTGTTTGGAGTGGAGGATCAGCATGAGCTCTGGCCTGCAGTGAACAGCTCAGAATACTGTACTGTAGGAGAGCGAAGGGGAAGCCACACAGTTTTTCAACCATGTGTGGTCGCATCAGAGGCCTAATGTTATCATGAGGTCATCCAGTTTTAATATTTTATTATTAAAAAAATATATGTTTTTATGTAATATTTCAGTTTTAATATGAGTGAATAAAATAAAGGAAGAATAACTCAATGGCAGACCTCTGTTTTGTTGGACTACAACGCGTCGCAACAACCTCTAACTCTCCCAAGTGGCAATTTTGGTTGATAGAGCGCCGCTACATTTTGTTGAAAAACTTGGCTTCAGTGAATGGACATGGAAAGACAGACAAGAGTCTGTTCCAGCCGATCTTACTCAACTGGACGCCGACAAGGAAACGCCACGCCGAAAGCACGCTGCTGAATCACGGTAGGCTTGTTACACAATTGTTACGCTGTGTGAAGAGATTGGCCTCATCACAGCAGGATGTTGGTAAATCCAATTCTACGTAAAGCCTACTGTTACCAAAATGAATGACGTCACAAGCAGCGTACCTGTAAATCAAAGCGGAGCGGAGAATGAAGCCGGTAAAAGATCGGTTAAACTAACGCTGAAAGCACTGGAAGCAAAGATAATAGCTCAAAGGGAAAGAAATTCACGAATAAAGAAGCTCCACAAATTAACAAAGGAAATTGAGCAATTGATGCTTACGAGTAAAAATGTGTCGGAGATGCGCGACAAACATGAAACGTTTTCAAAACTGATTGTGGAAGTAACTGAGCTGCATGAAACGCTGAAACCTTTAATACCAGAGGACCGAATGTCAAAACAGCAAGAATGGTTAGAAACTAAAATGCGTGGCAATAAAGAAGTAATGCGAAAGATGGAACAATGGATGTTTGACAAAGGGGAACAATGTGAACGGGATGATGTTTGTGATGTTGGTGATGATGTGACACTAATGACAATAATGTGCCAAACACAAATGATGGCATTGGTCCAGGTGACAGCATTTCTAATGTCGGTGGTAAAACATGCTCATCAGCTGGTCGCTCCAGTCTCAGATCTTTAAGATCGTCAACCTCTTCTGCGTGTCTTAAAGCAGAGGGCGAAAGGGCTGTTCTCCCTGCCATGGCTGCTGCACTTAAAGAAAAACATGAGCTTGAGATTCAAGAAGAGCAAATCGGGGGGGGGGGAAGCAATTGCTTAACTTGCAAAGTCAGATTTCTGCTCAGACAGCAAAAGTTACTGTGCTCAGGCACAGAGGCTCTGATGTGCGGAGCTCCAGAGTTCAGTCAGATGGAATGAATTCATATTTGGAAAGTTCAAAACGCAAATATTCTCTCAGACCTTCAGCAGAGGAATTTGTTCCACAATCTCTGAATCTGAATTATCAGTTCAGTCATCCACCAGCAGGAGGCAACAAACTCAGTGCCATTGGAGGCACAACCTCTGGATCCCATTCACCAGTTTAATCCTTCACATCTAGGAGGCAACGGTGCAGCAGTGCCAGTGGAGTCACTGCCTAAAGAAATCAAGTTACAAGTTGGACCAAAAGCTCATGCTCCGAATCCCATAATAAGTATGTCACAAAGATTTCAGCAATCACTTCAGACTGTGAATCAAACACAGAAACCTGCCGCACATTTAACAGGAGTCCATGCAGTGTGCTGGCATAATGCAAACAGATGCTGACCAAGGCAGTCTCCTCACCATCATGCAGAGGCAGAATGATATAACAGCTCTTCTCATGCAACAAAAGTCTTCATTGTCATTACCACCAAGGGATATACCAAGTTTTGATGGGGTTCCTCTTGTATACAACACCTTTATGAGAGCATTTGAGCACAGTGTGGAAAGAAAGGCTACAAATAGTGTGGATTGTTTGTGCTATTTGGAACAGTACACCAAAGGTCAACCTAAAGAGCTGGTCAAGAGCTGTCAACATATGCCGCCTGATGAGGAATATCAAAGAGCAAAGACACTTTTAAAAGAACGCTTTGGAAATGAGCAAAATATAGCCACTCTATACATGGAGAAAGCTCTTGGTTGGTCAGCAGTGGAATCAGAGGACATCAAGGCCTTGCAAGCCTTTTCCTTGTTTCTACATGCTTATTGCAATGCCATGGAAAATGCTGATTGCATGTCAGAGATGAATATGCCTAACATGTGTGCTATAATCCTGAAGCTACCATATAAAATGAGGCAAAAATGGAGAAGCACTGCTTACGACCTGCAAGAAAGGCACCATCGCCAAGCAGGCTGCAGTGATATTGTTCATTTTATAGAGAGACAAGTGGTGACTGCTTCAAATCCACTCTTTGGAAATATTCAAGACACATCTTTCTCTCCACCAAAACATAAAGGTTCAAAGAAAGTTCCTCAGGCTCACTTTAAGGGAAAAGGAAGCAGTTCTGCAACCTCTGTGGCAGCTGTTAATTCTGGAACAACAACTCAGATGCAAAGGGAGAAACATTTACCCGATGGACCAAAAAAGGTATTGTGTCTGTTTTGTGAAGAAGGTCACAGATTGGAGGTGTGCCCTAAAATGGAGGAGAAGTCACACAGGGAAAAACATAACTTCCTTAAAGAGAATGGAGTTTGCTTTGGGTGTTTGACTGTTGGACACATGAGTAAAGACTGCCGTAGTCGCCTGTCATGCAAGTTGTGTAGTCTGGGACATCCCACCATTCTTCACATTCATTTAAAAGAAAAGGAAGTTACATCAGAAGACACTCAGCAAAATGCATCAGTGAAGAGTCATGCAGTTTCTCTCACTACATGTGGTCATACAGGGGCTGGATCACAGGACTGCGTTTTGTCCATTGTGCCTGTACAGATCAAGGCTACAAAGGGCAGCAAGACAATAGAGATCTATGCATTCTTGGACCCTGGCAGCACAGCCACTTTCTGCGCTGAGAGAAACATGAGGAAGCTCAAAGTGAGAGGAAGAAATTCCAGAATACTGCTAAGGACAATGAACCAAGAGAAGTTTGTCAATAGTCATATTATTTCTGGACTGGAGGTTGCTGCACTCAATAGTAACACTTTTTTTGTGTTGCCTGATGTTTATACACAATGCAAGATGCCAGTAACCCGTGACAACATTCCAAGACAAGAGGAGATAAGTGCATGGCCTCGTTTGAACAACGTAGAAATCCCTGCTATTGATGCTGATGTGGAACTGCTGATTGGAACCAATTTTTCTAAGGTCATGGAAACAATGGAAGTGGTAAACACCAACGGCAAAGGACCCTATGCTGTTAAAACCCTATTGGGATGGGTTGCTAATGGACCATTGAGAGCCAGCCATGACACTGAAAGCAGCTGTCCCACTATTACAGCTAATCGTATATCTATTGCTCACATAGAGGAACTACTGGTAAAACAATACAATCATGACTTCAATGAGAAATGAAAGGCAAGAAATGTCCAGAGAAGATCAAGATCTCAGTTAAGCTTGACAATGGGCATTACTGCTTAAAATTACCTTTTCAAGAGGACAGTGTCATCATGCCCAAAAACCACCAGGTTGCTGAACAACGAGCCATCCTCCTAAAAAGGAAATTGAAAAAAAATGTTACATTCAAGGACAAATATATCAATTTCCTTAGTGAAGTCATAAATAGCAGATAATGAACTGAGAGGAAAGGAGGGAAAGGAGGGTACATCCCACATCATGGGGTGCGCCATCCTAAAAAGGGAACCCTGAGAGTGGTATTTGATTGTGGCGCCAGCTTCAAAGGGAGCTCACTCAATAGTGAATTACTCCAGGGACCTGATCTGGCAAATTCTCTGCTTGGTGTTCTTACAAGATTTCGACAGGAACCTGTAGCAGTAATGGCTGATATACAGTCCATGTATCACCAAGTGAAAGTGGCAAAGGAACATGTTGATTTTCTACGTTTCCTCTGGTGGCCAAATGGAGACGTGACACAACATCTTGCAGAGTACAGAATGACTGTTCATCTGTTTGGTGCAGTTTCACCCAGTTGTGCCAATTTTACCCTTCAGAAAACTGCAGAGGACAACAGAGCAAAGTTCCCAGTACGTGTGATTGACGCTATCAAAGCACAATTTCTATGTAGATGATTGTTTGAAGTCTCTTCCTTCAGAGGCAGAAGCAACAGCCTTGGTGAGAGACTTGACGGCTCTATGTCAGTTTTGGACAAGCCACAAGAGCCAGACTACATCACTGATCAGACGCTAGTGAGGATGGGTACGGCGCAGTTTCATATCTAAGGCTGCAAAACAATAACAAGAAGATAAGTCTGTCCTTTATTCTAGGAAAGGCACGAGTTGCACCTTTAAAAAAGATTACAATCCCAAGGATGGAACTTACAGCCACTGTGCTTGCGGTACGAGTTGACAGGATGCTGAGAGGAGACCTGCAATTAGAGCTGGAAAAGTCAACCTTCTGGACAGACAGTACAACAGTGCTCAAGTATATTAGAAATGAAACAATGTGCTTTCACACCTTTGTCTCCACAATAAGAGAAGCCACCATCCTCTCACAATGGAGATATGTTGACACAAAATAGAACCCAGCCGATGAAGCCTCTCGTGGAATGAAAGCTGAACATCTTTTCACGTGCAGTAGATGGATCCCTGGCCCAGACTTCCTTCTCAAGGATGAACAAGAATGGCCTGTTAACCTTGTGGACTACCTTCATCAGCTATGGTGATCCAGAGGTCAAAGGGCAAATCGCAGTGAATACTGTAGTCATTGAGGAGACAGAAGATGCAGTACATCAGTTGATAACATACTTTTCCTCATGGAGAAAGCTAAAGACTGCAGTTGCCTGCTTCTTACAGGTGAAAGGCATGTTGCAGCTATTGGTTCAGAAAAGAAAGGAGATACAAGTTTCTGTGTCTACACTTGGATTTGACACAGCTGAACAGCATGACAAAGTTGAAAGGGAGATGCAAAGTTTCAGGGCTACACTAAGAAGTCAGACTTTGTCATTTGAAGATTTTCACACAGCTGAAAGAGCCATCATTCAGTACTATCAACAGGAAAAGTTCAGTGATGAAATAGCTGCTTTGAGACAAGGAAAATCTGGAGTGAAGAAAAGCAGTTACATTTACATGCTTGATCCAGTTTTGGAAAATGGGCTCTTGAGAGTGGGAGGAAGACTCAGTAAAGCAGCAATGCTTACAAATGTGGGGGTTGATTACTTTGGCCCTTTTGATGTGAAATTAGGTCGCAGTCGTGTCAAACGGTATGGAGTTATTTTCACCTGCATGTCTAGTAGAGCTGTGCTTTTGGAGATGGCATACTCACTGGACACCAGTTCTTGCATTCATGCACTGCGCAGATTTATTTCCAGAAGAGGCCAAGTGTTACACATCAGGTCAGATAATGGAACCATCTTTGTAGGAGCAGAACGTGAATTGAAAGAAGTTCTGTGTGCCCTAAACCACAAAAAAATTCAAAACTCATTACTTCAGTCTGGAGTTAAATGGAGTTTCAACACTCCTGCTGCATCACATCATGGCGGAGTATGGGAAAGAATCATTGGTATGGTCAGAAAAGTATTAAACTCAGTACTTTGTCAGCAAAATGTGGATGATGAGGGCCTGCAAACACTTCTGTGTGAGATGGAAGCTATTTTGAATGATCGCCCCATCACAAAGCTGTCAGATGATCCAAATGGCCGTGAAACTTTGACTCCAAATCACATTCTCTTGTTAAAAGGCAAGCCTGCTGTACCACCAGGGCTGTTTGAGAAAAGTGACTTGTATACTAAGCGACATTGGAAACAAGTTCCTTTTCTCTCGGATCTCTTTTGGCAAAGATGGATTAAGGAATACGTACCACTGTTACAGGAACAACAGCGGTGGCCAAAGGACAAAAGAAGCTTCGTTGCAGGAGATGTCGTCACTGTGGCAGATTCCACTGCTCCTCGTGGATCCTGGTTGCTGGGGAGGATATTGCAGACTTTTCCTGACACACAAGGACTGGTGCAGTCTGTTACAGTACAGATCAAACGCAACGTTCTGGAGCGACCAGTCACAAAGATTTGTGTTCTGCAGGAAGCTGAGTAAAGACTGATGTAGAATCAATGTGATCATATAGACACAGAAATGAACTTTATGGATTGAAAACACATTCCATTGGTTTGTCATTGGCTACCTGGTTTGTATGGTTTGAATTGTTATGTTATTTTACAGTAACAATTAGGGGCCGGTGTACCAGTCAAACTATCTACTGTTAATCTAAACTACTACTGCCTGTGATAATAGAAGAACTTTTAGTTTTATTGAAAATCACAACCCAGGGTCATTTTTGCACGGACATTTGTGAAGTGCAAACAGCAACAACAGCTACTGTAACAGCTTATTTATCATAACGTAAGGGCAAAACCGGTCTAAACCATTTTTGCATATTTTAACATGAAAAAACACACACAAACACCAAGTACTGTATGTGCTTTGAACTATAGCAGCCTGTATGTAACCATATATGTCTTTTTCCCATGTGCCTGTTTTATCTGACTTTCCATTACGCAAGTCCCGCCCCTCTCCTTTACCATCACACTTATTGTCTGTTTTTTACTTCTTGCATCACCGCATGCTGCGTTGATTGGCCAGAGCCTTTCTATATTTCTGTGATTGGCTGTAAAGAGGCACGTGAGACGATGTGTGCAGGAAGCCTAATAAGTATGTGTTGGATGTGTATCCTAAATGTGTTTGGTTTGCCAATGAATTAACTTTGATACGTAACGAAGGGGTGAAATTATCGTACATCTGGGGATTTTTGGAACTATTGATCAAACAGAGGGCAAAATTATCGTACAAATACAATAATTATCATACGTTTGGCAACGCTGGTGTCTGTGTTTATTGATCTGATAATCTGCTGACACATATGCTACAGGTAAATTAATGACTCATCCTCATAGTAATGACTCCTCACTCCTGTCCTTGTCACGTGATCTAAGTGTCCAGTCTCATTGGTTTATCTCAGACCTGTTGCTGTTAATGAGTTGGTTGTGTTTCCTCAGTGGGCTCTGACAGCAGCTGGTAGTTTGCTGGTGTGAACAGCAGGTGGCGCCTCTGTCACACGTTATTAAGCTCACGCTCACCCACACCCACTTCTCTTTAAAAGGAAACTTCACTGTTTCTGTTTCATCACGCTGTTTCCTCCTGTTCTGGTGTCTGAATGCTATGAAGCAGGTCCAATGTCGATCAGCTGTTGTCCATCCACCAGCCGTTACTGCTGCCCGTCAGCTTCATCTGGCAGATTCACCGTCAGCATGTTTGTGTTATTGAATTTCCAGCATGAAGGAACATTTCTGACTCTGTATGATTAAACTATGATTTTATCTCAGTTAGAACCATTAAAACGCTGCACATTTGAACTTTATTGATATCAAATCCTTTCAGCCCAGCCAATCAGGTCTGTTTATATTAAACAGTAGAACAGAAACATCATTTAGCAAAAAACTTTATTAACAGCAACAATGAAGTCATGTTTACAAAGCGTATCTAAAATATATATTTAATAAAGTCTGTTAATAAACAGTGGAAAATCAAAGTATTCACTCAAAACAATGATACTCCTGATTGGTTCCACCCTCAGCTGTCAACACCTCCAACTGCCCCTGGGGCAAATCACAGGCCGACACGGAGAAGAAGAGGGGCAGATGGAGAGAGAAGAGGCAGTTCAGTTAGATTGGGGGCCATTTGCACAAAAACACCTTATATTTTCTCCTTAAGTATGACACTTAATGCTTAATTTCTCGTTAGCTGAGGGATGCTGCACAGAAACCCTTAACATCATGACATTGATCACGACAGGAGGAGTCGACCAAACGAGTAAATTAATGTTATCAGTAAGTGTTGAGGTTAGACGGCAGTGTGATGGCCGACAGTCTTTACAGTCCCACTTTAAAATATTCCTTAAGTATGATATCAATATCTGGAGAAACCCTTAAATACTGAAGTGAACATTTTAAGGAAAGTCTGTTGAGATGACTTAAGGGTGTTGTGTGTTTTGTGCTTTAAGGAAAATCTTAAGGGAAATGCATTTCGTGCAGCCGGCCTCCGGGGCTCATTAGAGTCTAAATATCATTAATCGGTTTGTCTCCTGAGGAAGGGGAGCCGGCATGATAATAATGTATTTAATCAGAAGAAACACTTAACCCTTAATTAAGTGATCTGTACATAATTAAGGGTTGGCTCATCACCTGCATGTTCCTATTTACCTAGTGATGACCTCAACTCACTGTCTGTCATAACTGTCCTGCGGTACTAACGACTGTTGATCTAAATGACTGATGTAAACAGGTGATTAACCCTTAGTTAACATCGTTGGACTCTGGTCCCTCTTCTTTGTTGGCTGTAGTGACGATGAGTTTGCAGCCATAAATCATAAAACAAGCTACATCCTGTCAGGAGCCAATCAGGCGCAGGCGTTGAGCCACTTCCTGCTGCTGAGAGCAGTTTGATGTTCCTGTCCATCAGAGCTCTCAGGGTCTCTGCTGAAATGTCTCTCCATCAATTCAACAGGTTCTGTGGTCTCATCATGTGTCTCATGTGTCCTGTTAAAGTCCAGCCTCAGATGGGACCTCCATCCTCTTTCCCTTAAAACCCCTCAATCCATGTGGAAACTTTAAATACCCTTAATGTGTTAAAAACCATTAATTACTCATCGACTAACTTCATATTTAGCATCAACAAGCTACAGAGCCAGCACTGGTTAAGGTGCTGGCAGTCCAGAAAGGACTCATCGGTGAGGTCATGTGTTTGGTCACAGCAGCATCTCGTGGGCGTCAGAGGAACTGCAGCTTGGCTCCAACCAGCTTCATCTCAGAGTCAACAGAGCTCCCAGCATGATCCCGGCCGCTCCCAGTACGACCAGTCCGAACACCGTCCTCAGGGACCAGAACCTGACTGTGGACCTGGACTCACCATACAACTGCACAAAGGCATCCTGGGATATCAGAGAGACAGACGGAGTTCATTTGGGCGAAGCAGAGCTGGCGACTGTCGGGACAGAGATGGTTTCAGAGTCTGACTGTGTCTGTGGAGTGTCCATGAAGTGTGTGAGCAGACGGTCCTCTGTAACACGGAGGAACGTCTCTGCAGGATGCTTCATCACAGGGATCACACACACACACACACACACACACACACACACACACACACACACACACACACACACACACACAGTCTGAAGCTTCTGTCTCAGGCTCCAGTGATGTTGATCGATGCTGATTACCAATAATCAATCACACAGTGAGCAGCTGATCAGAATCAATGTAATGTCACTTATGTCACTTTTGGAGAGACTTGCCTCATATTTCAAAAACAATCATCAGACTAAAAATACAACACACACACACACACACACACACACACTGTGCTCTGACTTTATCTGAACGTCTCAGTGGAAAATTTTGTGACTGAATTCTGAGAAAGCAGCTCGGCTCACCGCTGCCTGTGTTTCTGAGAGCCAACACACCCACACAGTGCAGTGTTAGCGTGTTGCTAAGCACTCAAGAGACTCTGAAAGTTCTTGAACCAGCAGCACATTAACATCAGACTCCCTCTGAAAGTTAACTGACAACTGAAAGACCCACTGTGTGTGTGTGTGTGTGTGTGTGTGTGTGTGTGTGTGTGTGTTCAGCTGTTATTTGAACAGAGTTTCTACAGAAAGTGTCAGCTGATCTGAAGCCTGAGGCGGAAACTCAACCACACTGGTTACCTGGAAAGATTCTTCTGGGTAATACCACACACACACACACACACACACACATCTTATCAGGCAGCAAATAAAACTGAAGGAAACCACAGCGACAGGAGAGAATATAAATAGAAAGTGAAAGTTTCTTTCTGCTGTTCAGGACCTTTTCTCTCGCTGTCACACACACACGCACACGCACGCGCGCACGCACACACACACATCCGCCCTGCAGAGTTTTAGGGATTTTCTGCACTTTGCATCTAATTTGCATTCGAACCAAAATACTCGTTACTGTGTCTGCACTGAGACACACACACACTCAGAAAAACACACACACATATTGTTGTTTGAAGCCATGAACATTAATAAACATCTGTATTTCACTCTGAATATCTGATCATATCTGGATTATTGATTATTGATACTGATTGGTGATTCATTGATCCAAGCTGTTATCATGATTCAGGGTTAGGGTTAGGGGGTTAGGGTTTAGCCCTAACCCTTGAGCCACTTCAGGGAGCCAAGGAGTCCCTTACAAGTCCCAGAACCTTTCAAGGACACTTCTCAAATACCCCACAAGCTTAAACAGCAGTGGAACTCATTAAGGAGGCTGGAACCTTCAATGACTGCTAGAATCTCAAAAGCCCCGAACTCAGTCCTGGAACTCTTTCATCACAGCTGGAACCAAATCAAGGACCCCCTTCAATGACTCTCAAGATTCCCTGAACAGATTCAAGGACTCCATCTAAACCAGTCCTGGAAAGGCTTCAAGGACCCATAAGGATGTTTTTAGGTTGCCTTAACTCTTCCAGGAAGCCCTGAACACTCTGGACTGGAGGATCCACAGGAACCAGGAAGTATTTCTCAGGTCTCCAAGTCACCTGACACCTGCACCCACCTGCTCACCTTTTCATCATCCATCTACTCACCCTGGCAGCTCTGACACAAGCTCCTCTCCACCTGCTCCCTGGTCTCTACTAACACAGGAACGCATTTCTAGGCTGAGTAGTGTCGACCAATGCTCGGACTTAAGGATGATGAAGGAAACAAGGAAGGAGGCAAGGATCCACATTATGCTAATTCAGCAAACAGTCAGCGTGGGCTGAACGAGAGCGTGCAAATGAATGAATGAACAGACAAGGAAAGAAAGGAGACAAGGAAATGGGGGATCAGGAAAGGAAATGAGGAGAGAATGAAGGAAACAAGGATCCATATTTTGCTAATTTTACCAAAACCGTGATGAGATGAGGAAACAAAGCACTCATCCTCTCACCCATCCTCCGTTGTCTTCTATCCATCCTTGGACTGGAGGTGAGTCCAGACTCTCCTCCATCCACCCAGCGATGTCATCCACCTGCCAAGCCCCACCCCTCTTCACCACCTCAGTGCACAAAGCTCCGCCCAACTCCATCATGGCCACAATACGTCCCCAGTTGACCCCATCCCTGAACAGCTCCTCCTTGACCGCTGTCAGGCTTCGCCATCGCGCCGCCCTGCCGCCGTCACACAGCAACAACACAGAAACATGGTCAACTAGGTTCCCATGATAACGCCGCTGCAGTTCATCACTGGCGTAACGCAGGACGATCTGCAGCTGGGGTGGCGCCGAGCTGGGGTCTGCAAGAAACAATATGTGGAGAAGACCGCTGTGACATCAACAGTGATGTGACATGACACCGACAGCTGTGACATCATCAACAGTGATGTCACAGTAGCAGCAGCAGTAGCACCTGTAGCAGCAGCAGTTGTACCTGTAGCAGTAGTAGCACCTGTAGCAGCAGCAGTTGCAGCAGTAGCACCTGTAGCAGCAGCAGCAGTAGTACCTGTAGCAACAGCAGTAGCACCTTTAGCAGCAGCAGCACCTGCACCTGTAGCAGCAGCAGCAGCAATTGCAGCAGTAGCACCTGTAGCAGCAGTAGCAGCAGCAGCAGTAGCACCTGTAGCAGCAGTAGTAGCACCTGTAGCAGCAGCAGTTGCAGCAGTAGCACCTGTATCAGAGCAGCAGTAGCAGCAGTAGTACTTGTAGCAGAGCAGCAGTAGCACCTGTAGCAGCAGCAGTAGCACCTGTATCAACAGCAGCACCTGTAGCAACAGCAGCAGCAGCACTTGTAGCAGCAGTATTGGTACTACTTTGTTCCTTTTACAGCAACATTGTGAATATTTGGGCAGGTGTGAACTCATCAACCGTTCCCATGGCAACATGTTAAACTATCTCACCTTCCTGAGTGTCTTCAGCGGGGACTCCTCGGTGTGATGTCATCGCTGGTTCAGCTCTCCATGACGTTGCTGACGCTGACGCAGCAGCGTCGTGTCTGCGCTGAGCACCTGTTCGGCGCCGCCCCGGTGGGACTAGCCAGGTCAGGCCGCTGTTGAGCAGCTTGTAGTGGAGGTAGTCCTCCACGATGTCCCGGCTGCTGTAGGCGGCTGCCATCGCCCCCACAGGCCGTCACTGCTACGCCCACGATCCGCCGTTAAGGCCGGTGGACCTGAAACATGATGGATGGTGGAAGACTCCCCGAACGGAGCACCTGATGACGTCAGCGAGAGACGTGTCGTGGGTGATATCCAGATAAAATCCAGAGTTTGAAGAATTAATAAGAATAATCAATAAGAATGTGAAGTGAAGACTCATCAAACTCCTTTAAAGTGATTAAAGTGAAGTTCGATCAGGCTTCAGTCAGAGGCGATCATCGATTGGTCCCTATGGATGATCGATTATCGTCCCGTTGAAGATGCGAGCCTCCTCAGAAACAGACTGAAGCAGCAAATGGATCCGAGGTCCGGGAACCAGGAGCTGAGCGGCGGCGAGCTGCGGAATCAACCACGGCTCTGTAGTCCTCACTGACACTGCACGTGCTGCACACTCACACACCCTCACGCACGCTGTGGTCACGCCCCCTCGCTCTGACCTTCGGGATTCCACCCAGCAACTCAGCTCAGACAACGTCCCAGTGAAAACATCAGCTGGTGATGGTGATGATGTTCCGGCTCTGTTCGGAGCAGCTCGGCTCTGTCGCTTCCTCCTGCGTCACACACACTTTCAATGATTAGTTAATGAGCTGTGTGTGTCAGCAGCTGTAGTGTGACCGGTAGCTGTGTTATTAAGAGCAGAGGACTTGTTTAATGATATCCAGCAGTGGCTGTTGCAGCAGTAATAAATAAAATGAATAGTACTTGTAGAATAAGAATTTGTAGAATTTGTATCTGCGGTTGTTGACCGGAGCTGCGTGTTGTTTGTTTGTGACGCACTATTAAATAAAGTTGGTTTGAATGTGTGGCTGTGTGTTTGCTGCCACCTGCTGGACGGTACTGTGGAGTTCTGGTACCATCATGCAGTACGCACCTTGGTGGAGAGTAACTAAGTACATTTACTCAAGTACTGTAACGCAAATGTTATGTAACTGTACTTTTATGATTTATGAAGTCTGCTGTCGACTTGTTTCCATGCACCCGTTCATCTCATATGGCCAGAAGTTTGTGGACACTGCCTCTAACTAAACTCTGCTGTTTCAGCTAACGGGAGCATGAAGTCCAGCACACAGCGACCCCCGACCTGCCCCCCCCCCCCCCCCCTCAGGAGGGCTCAGAGTCTGGTCCAGGATCAGAATCAACACACTGTGGCGGAGAGACGTCTCAGACTCTCTGGTGTCCACTGGCTTCACTGGAACACACACACACACACACACACACACACACACACACACACACTATTAATGTTGTTGGTGCACGTGCTCACCATCAGGTGGCGAAGCTGAGCTGCGTGCGGAGGTATTTACGGTGCAGCTGATATCACGTGAACGCAGTATAAAAAGACACACACACACACACACACACACCTCCGGTTACCGGGGCCGTGTCAGATGTGTTTCTATTTTCTCCATCTTCCCTTCGACCCGGAACCACACACACACAGAGGACGGTGGATTACAGACTCTCTCTCCATCACACACACGCCTGTGCCCGCCTCCCGCTCTCCACTCTGCACCGATCCGGTCACAACAACCGACCATCGTCCGCCCCGCGGGCCGGACCGAGCCGGACTGAACAGAACCAAAACATGTCCCTCCAGCTGCCCCCGTGCGTGATAGATTGCGGGACCGGGTGAGGACACACGCACACACAAACATGCACATACGATGCACGCATGGATGCACACACGCTGGAAAGACTGTGACGTCATATGTTGCGGGATGTTAGTGCGTTTGTGGACATCGTCATGTATGTAGAGCGCAGGCCTGAGTGTGTGTATGTGTGTATGTGTCCGTTCGTTCGCGTGGTATTAAAGAAACAGTTCACACAAAATAATAATAATAATAATAACATTTGTTGTTGTTGTTATTATTATCTAATTAATCGAACACAGAATGAATCTCATGATGATTTTGACTTTGCTCATGTTGAATTTTTAAAAGCAGCTGAGAACAAGTTTAGTTCATCACTGTCATTTATCATCAGCATGAATCATAAACCTGTAGCTATAAGCAGAAACATGGCATGGTTAAAGAGTTTATCATGATCATATTTAATATTATTACACAAGTTTCATTATCATTAGACAACAGCTTCAGTCCACCAGAGGAGTTTAATAAAGACATTAAACACAAAGCACTGATGTTCCTGCTGAGTCGCCAGTGTATCTGCTGTGTGAGTCAGAGTCAGTGTGTGGTGATGTGTTGCTGTGACTGCAGAGCATTGAAGGTGAGTCTCTGCTTTAATACAGTGATGTGTTGCTGTGACTCCAGAGTCTCTGCAGAGCATTGAAGCTGAGTCTCTGCTTTAATACAGTGATGTGTTTCAGAAAGCAGCTTCTGACCTTTGCAGAGTCACATCGCTGCTGAATCGCTGCTCAGTCACAGAGAGAAGCTCTGTTTCACTCACACTCACTGATCAGCACACACACTGATCAGCACACACACCGATCAGCTGACACACTGATCAGCACACACACTGATCAGGACACACACTGATCAGAACACACACTGATCAGGACACACACTGATCAGCTGCAGGTGAGGACAAGGTGTTATAGCTGAGGACTGTTGGGGTTGAGGTGGAGGTTACTTCATGCACAGAAACAGTTTTTCTGCTGAGGAACACTTCTGTTGTTTGACTGACAGATTTAGCAGCTGGTCTGTGATCAGTCTGCAGCTATTCTGGTCTGAATGTGGAACAGCTGGAGGAATTAGAGCAGGAGCTATTCACATCATCAGGGCACACCTCATGTTCAAGAAGGAAGGAGGAGGAGCAGGCGGAGCAGGTGGAGGACACATCTGTAGGAAGGTGGACGTCACATTGCTGAAAACAAATCACACAGACAGCTGATTGATGTTGCATTGCTGGCGGCGCAGTTTGATGACATCACACATCTTCTGTTAATATGGACAGCATGCTCAATCAGACAGCGGCTGAGGGCCACCGGGGGCGCCCTGTGATCACTGTGACTGTCTGGGGTTCCTTGCACTTTGTTCAGTGCTAGCTTGACTGACTCACTATGTGTCGCCATGGTAACGCAGCAGCATTGTTTTGTTGTTATTTACATATTAAAACAGGATTTATAGTGTGAATGTTTGTGATCTGATTAATCTGACAGTTGGGTTGGCGTGTCACTTCCTGTGAGAACTAACTCTGTTTTTGTTTGTGTCTGTTTGTGTTCGTGTCTGTGTTTGTGTCTGTGTTTGTGTCTGTGTTTGTTTGGCTGCAGGTACACAAAGATCGGCTATGCTGGAAACACAGAGCCACAGTTCATCATGCCCTCCTGTGAGCATCACACCCAAACACACCCTGATCTCTGCCTCACTGAGCAGCAGGACACATTAATGAGTCGTGTGTGTGTGTGTGTGTGTGTGTGTGTGGGAGATCAGGTATCGCCATCAAGGAGTCAGCCAGTGTGGGAGAGCAGGCTCAGAGGAGGCTTGTTCGAGGAGTCGACGACCTGGATTTCTACATCGGAGATGAAGCTGTAGACAAACCCAACTATGCAACCAAGGTAGGAGCAGGAGGAGATGGAGGAGCAGAAGGAGATGGAGGAGCAGGAGGAGACGGAGGAGGTCACAGGAAGTTGTGCTGGAGTTTTTCTGGCTGTTACTGACCTCATTGGTTGACGTGTTGTGTCCTGTCCTGTGTGGTGTGCACTCAGTGGCCCATCCGTCATGGGATGGTGGAGGACTGGGACCTGATGGAGAAGTTTATGGAGCAGATCATCTTCAAGTACCTTCGAGCAGAGCCTGAAGACCACAGCTTCCTCATGGTGGGTGCTGTTCCTTTAATCTGTTGTCATGGTTACCTGCAGTTTAATATACATAAAAAGTAACTGGCAGCCAGGGTAGGAGGAGGTAGGAGTCCTAGGGTGGTTCCAGAGGTCTTTGAGGAGGTTCCAGGGGTACTGGTAAAGGTTTTAAGGGTCCTTGAGTGAATTAATTGGTCAGATTAAACCTTAAACATCAGAACAGAACTGTTGCTATGGTTACGTGAAGTTTAAGATAGTCATCAGACATCCAATCACAAAGCAGGGTTTTCTGTCCTGTGTAATAATATGTGTGTGTGTGTGTGTGTGTGTGTGTGTGTGTGTGTGTGCAGACAGAGCCTCCTCTCAACACTCCAGAGAACAGAGAGTACCTGGCAGAGATCATGTTCGAGACCTTCAACATACCTGGACTCTACATTGCAGTGCAGGTGAGACAGGCAGACAGATAGGCAGTCAGACAAACAGGCAGGCAGGCAGGCAGGCAGGCAGGCAGACAGACAGACAGACATCTGTACCAATGTCTTGTCCTGAGGTGACCTGTCTCGTTCCATCAGGCCGTGTTGGCATTGGCGGCGTCCTGGACGTCTCGACAGGTGGGGCAGAGAACTCTGACTGGCATCGTCATCGACAGCGGAGACGGAGTCACACACGCCATCCCCGTGGTTAGACACACACACACACAAATCACATCACAATACATGAAAAGCTCCAGCAGCCTCTCTGCTCACTGATTGGTCGCTGTGGCTGTCTGTCTCAGGCTGAGGGCTATGTGATTGGCAGCTGTATAAAGCACATCCCCATCGCTGGGCGGGACATCACCTTCTTCATTCAGCAGCTGCTCAGAGACAGAGAGGTGGGGATTCCCCCGGAGCAGTCGCTGGAGACCGCCAAGGCTGTCAAGGTACCAGAGAGCTGCTCCTCTGCTCCTCTGCTCTTCTGCTCCTCCTCTGCTCCTCTGCTCCTCCTCCTCTGCTCTCATGTACCTGTGTCCCTGTGTGTACCTGTGTGTATCTGTGTGTACCTGTGTACCTGTGTGTACGTGTGTATCTGTGTACCTCCTCCTCTGCTCTTCTGCTCTTCCTCTGCTCCTCCTCCTCCTCCTCTGCTCCTCCTCCTCTGCTCTCATGTACCTGTGCACCTATGTGTAGCTGTGTGTATCTGTGTGTACCTGTGTGCAGGAGCGGTACTGTTACATCTGTCCTGACATTGTGAAAGAGTTCACAAAGTACGACTCGGACCCGGCTAAGTGGATCAAACAGTACCGTGGGGTGAACGCTGTCAGTCAGACCTCGTTCCACATTGACGTGGGCTACGAGCGCTTCCTGGGCCCGGAGATCTTCTTCCACCCTGAGGTAGCTTCCCCGACCTCACTTCCTGTCTGTTCCCCTCCATCTGACTGACTTTAAATGTCACCGTCTGTGCGTTTCAGTTCGCTAACCCAGACTTCATGCAGCCCATCTCTGATGTTGTTGATGAGGTCGTTCAGAGCTGTCCAATCGATGTGAGAAGGCCACTCTACAAGGTAACTCACCTGAGCAAGATTCACTCAGCTGCACATTTCAGGTTTGATACTTCACTGTGTGTGTGTGTGTGTGTGTGTGTGTGTGTGTGTGTGTGTGTGTCAGAACATCGTGCTCTCTGGAGGATCCACCATGTTCAGAGATTTTGGGCGGCGGCTGCAGAGAGACCTGAAGAGAGTCGTCGACGCCCGACTTAAGTTGAGTGAAGAACTCAGCGGAGGACGAATAAAGGTCAGACAGACAGGCAGAGGGAGAGACAGACATGCAGAGGGACAGACAAGCAGAGAGACAGACAGACAGACAGTTGACTGTGTTTTCTGTGTTTGCAGCCAAAGCCGATGGAGGTTCAGGTCGTCACACATCACATGCAGCGATATGCCGTGTGGTTTGGAGGCTCCATGTTGGCGTCCACGGTAACCAAACACATTTACCCTCAGTGATCTACACACAAACCAGATCCTGATCTAAACACAAACCAGATCTGACCCCCCCACACACACATCCCTTTAGAGAAGACAGAATGGGACTAAATGTTCTCTCTTCATTGTTTACGCATGTATGAAACTGGGTTTCTGGGTTCTTTTTGTTTTTGTTCATTTGTTTGTTTGTTGATGTGTGTTTGTGATTGCAGCCCGAGTTTCTTCAGGTGTGTCACTCTAAGAAGGACTATGACGAGATCGGCCCCAGCATCTGTCGACATAACCCTGTGTTCGGCATCATGTCCTGATGGAGGAGGCGCTGCAGATGGCTAGCCTGTTAGCCTACTACGCTGTTAGCCTGCTGCCCACTAGATAGCCAGCCAGCTAGCCTGTTAGCTCACTGGCCTGTTTACCCGCTATCTGCTATCCACCAGCCTATTAATCTCCTGCCCCTTTCAGTGTTCAGCCTGCCAGGCTACTAGACTGCTAGCAGGCTAGCTCAGCCTCGCCAGGCACGTGGAGGAGTGAGGACACTGACGCACTAAAATCTGTTTAAGTATTTTGTGTTGTGAAAAACAACCAGAGGAGCACCATCCAAAGGCTACCTGAAGACTCCTCCAGCCCCCGACCCTGGTCTAGCTAGCTATCAGTCTGCTAGCTGTTAGCCTGTCCTCAGAAAGATCCTCAGAAACACTGCTGACAGTGTGTGTGTTGATTTGAGCAGAGTGTATGAGGTGAAAGCAGGTGTAACAGTGTGCATCACAGACTCTGATCCACACATCTTCACCTTCATCCAGAGTTCGGGTCACACAGCCCGGCTGCTGCACATACCTCTGGACGAATGATGAGCAACAGGAGGTGTGTGTGTGTCTGCTTCTTCTCTTTCCTCTTTGTTTTATTTCCTCTCTTCTGACAGACCTGCTGTCAGTTACTGTGTTAGCATGTTAGCTGCCATCAGGACAGACTGGACACTAATAGGCACTAAACGGCAACAGGCCAACTCACTAAATGCAGGGCAACATTACACTTCCTGTTTACGTCCCCCAGAGCATTGTGGGCAATGTAGTTCTAGAACCTATGACATGTTTATTCCTCAGTAGAAGTAAGTCAGAATCCCTGAATATAAACCTTTTCATGTTGAACTCTCAGTGTGTTTCAGCAGTTTTGTTCCTTCACAGCAGCTGTGACTGAAAGTCAGAATCTGCAGTTTCACACTGAGCCATAGTGTCTGAGGTCGGGAGTTGAGAGGGGCAGAGCCTGAAATCACTTTTTTTTTCTCGCGATAACGATCAGTCAGTCATTTCAGTTGTCACAGTGTCGTCGATGCACGCTGACACTGTGATTTAATCGTTACCATACAAACTTAGTCTCTGATGCATGTCAACACAATAATGATGCGGAGATGACTGAACTGAATAAAGTGCGAGCGTAGCTGCCCTCTGCCTCCGTCTGAAGGCGTGCAGCGTCTGTTAGCATGAACCTTGCAGGAACCATCACAGCAGCAACAGGAAGAACAACACACACATATAAAGTTGGTCGCAGAGGTTTGATCGGTCTTTTCCACTGAAGGGACAATGAAAGTGTGTGTGAGCTCGTTGTTGACAGGGTTCAGGTCAGCAGTGAGAGCTGCAGCTGGTCTCATGTCTCCTTGTTTGTATTTGTTTTCGGTTGTTGCTGTGTTTCTTCGCATGCAGCTCAGAGTAGAGACGCTGAGCTGCAGAGACGACTCTTTATTGCTCAACAAGTTTTAATATTAACTTCCATGTGACCCTGCATCACAAACTGTGAATGTGTGTTTGACAGCCTGTGTCATAAACTGCTGCACTTAGAGCATTTATATTTGTAAAGAAGCGCTAACAGGTCACAGAGACACATATATAGATCTATACTGTACATACTGATCCAGGAACAGGCCCGAACCTCAGGGAGCACAGTCAGCTGGAGTTTGGTGCATTCAGGTACAATCGTGTGTTTATTGTAGCTATAAGCTGAAGGACTGTGAAACAGCCCAGTCAGATGCTGCGTTTACACCTCTATCCTCAAATCTACAGGCATAGTAAGTCATGGGCATGTGCTGGTGTTTGTGTGTTGATCGCACCTGAACAGCTGACCTGTTCAGAGGTGAACTTGTGGTTTGGACCTGAGTATCTGGCTTGACATTACAGATTTAGTTTTGTGATGAGGCCTGCATAGCTGCAGTGAGATCATATTTTTGTGGACAAGCTGAACCCGTGGAGCTGATTGAGTGAATGTTACATCTGTGGTGTGATACTGAGCTGCTGTCAATAAACACTGACCGGCATCACGCTGCTCCCTGCTCTGACAGTCCAGCTCATCTCTCAGAGCCTGTGACTCCACATCAGGACGACATCAAAGGTTGTTTTTATTGGTTTTACATTAATACATTACACTGGGGAACAATTTGAAAAAAATTTTCTGCTGAGTTAGATTTTTATGCTGATTAAAGCTAAAATTGGCATGCTGATTCCAAAATTGCAGTCAGTTTTTTTCTAGCACGTCAGGTTTTTTCTCCACAGCTTACCCTCCAGACAAGCAAAATTCCACTCATTAGCTGTAGTAGTAGTAGTAGTGGTAGTAGTGTACATATGATGGCTGACTATTGTTGGAGCATCAAACGCGATAGTCCTCAAGTTGAACACTCCAGAAAGGGCTATAAACATAAATTTATAAACTACTTGTACACAATTATAATTACAGTAGCCATATCCTTTGTAAAAACATAATACTGTTAAATAAACATTGCAGTCATGCCTGTTTCTTTCATATTTCATTGTATGTCAATATTTGAAAATTTTTATAAAACAAGCACATATCTGTTAAGTACAGTATTTTTCATATGTTTTAAGAAAACGGGGATCCTACAGTTCAAAAACTTGACGTGATAGAGAAAAACTGAGATCAGTTTTGGATTCCGCACCCAAAAATTAGTTAAAAACAGCTGTCAGACCTAACTCAGCAAAAGTTGTGTTCCCCAGTGTTAATATTGAAATGGATGGAAGATTTTTGAAAATGCTTCAAAGTTTAAATGATCAGATGAATAAATTCAGATTCAGACAAGTTTCTGTTATTGCTTCTAACAGATATATTTTGAAAGTGCTAAAGCATGAAAAAATACACAAAAATACTAATTTTCTAACAAATCAAATACATAATTTCATTTAGCAGCTGAAACTGGTGAATATATCAGTAATATGTGGCTGCAGAAGAACAAGATCTCTGCATTAAACCGAGATCGGACACGCAGCTTTATTAAAACAACAGATGAATGAATTGTATCTAATCTAATATAAACTCATACTGGGAAAACTTCTGCACTGCTCTTATACTACTCTTTTGCAAGATTTCAAATACCTGACTTTATTTGTAACAGTAGAAGAAGAAGCAGTCCTCCAGGACACAGAGCAATAGAAGAAGAGCTACCTGAGGTTAGCTCATGAAGCTCAGAGCAGTCTGCAGGGTCCAAACATACACACACACACTCACCATCTTCATAGCTTCTATGAGTGCAACAGGTGCTGGAGGCCTGTGTGTTGGTACACACCTGTACTGCAGTCTTACAGTACGAGATGTTAAAGCAGTGTGTTGGACAGTGACATTCATTACAGCACATGCACCGCCATTGCCACGGCAACCCTGAGAATATCCCAGCTGCTGGTGACAGGACCAGAGGGTTTGCACAGGCAGATCTACACGCGGTCAGATGACCATCACCAGTCCCTGCTGTGTCAGTGCGCCTCACCTGATTGGTTAATTATTGATTGGTCTACAGTTCAGAAAACAAAAGAGATACCTGAAACCCAAACAAACATGGCTACAAAAGAAGCCACCAAAGTGTGTGACAGGAAGTTACACAGGAACCCCTCATGTTTATCTGGTGACAGGTTGGGACGCCCTGAACTTGTCTGTAAAGCAGCTCCCACAGTGTGATGCATCAGTATGAACTGATCTAAAAATGTCTCATAGAATCAGGCGTCTGATAATATGTGTGTATTCTTATTAAAGTAAAGGAAACATTTGTTTTACTTGTAACTGAGTTTACATGAATGTGTTGGTAATGATGCTGAAGTAAAGATGTGTATCTGTATCATGTTCTCACTCCTCCATCCTTTAAATCCAAGCTCCTTCTGTATCAAACAGAGAAATGACTCTCTTTCATCTTATCGCTTCACAGAAATGAACCAGTCGTGCAGAATCCCACGTTTCCTCTGTTCTTTTTGTGTCACAGGTGAATTTTTTCTGATTTTGTTAGTTGTCGCACTCAGCCTGGACTCACATTACGGTAACGCGTCGCTCTCCGTCCATTACGGTAAAACATTGGTAACAGGAAGTGAGCTCGAGCAGAAGCGGCGGGGTTTCGTTGTTTTGATGACGAAGATGAAGCTCGTGCTGAAATGACTGAAAGTGGCGCCCAGGTGAGAAAAGGGACACGTTACTTTATACCCAGAAGTAATCAGAGTATCCGTGTTGATGTTTGTCTGTGGGACAGTGTCAGTTTGTTTCCACGCTGGGTCCAGAGGCTGGTGGTGTAACCTGCTCGTGTTAATGTGTGAAGCCTCTCACGTTTAAACGCTCTGTGCCGATTCCCGGCCGGAAGTGTTTCCGCAGGGCGCTTTCAAAATAAAGTACAGTTATGATCTCATCAGCACAGCGCAGTCTGGACGGGCGGTGCTAATTGTAGGTGTTGTGTTTCCACTGTGACTCCAAAACATAAACACAACAGCCTAAAATGACTTTTTGTGCAACCAAAGAGTCGATCATCACTCACAGTTTCCTTATGTATACAATCTATTGTTGGTGTTACCTGAAGAGGTAATACAGTCTCAAACAGGTGAAAATCATGTCATTATTGTGTGGCTGTCCGGAGTCCTGCGGGCAGCTCCTGCAGGCTGCCCCTCACTGATCAGTGTCTCTGCAGCTGTTTGCCCGTCTGGAGGCTCGGCGCTGTCTGAAGGACATTGAACCACGTCTGTTTCCTGAAGATGGAGGACCCGACCAAGGTCAGCTCCTGTCAGCACGTCATATGACCTAAATGAATTCGATAATCCAGGTTACTGATGGCTCCGTTAGTAACTGAGTGTGATCAGCTCCTGTGTGTTTGCCTCTGTTAGGTGAGGTGGTGGAGCTGTATGGAGCAGAGGGAACAGGTGAGCCCGCTTTACAGGAGGCACCTTTAACCTGCTCTGACCTTCCTGTAAACTCTGTGTGTGTGTGTGTGTGTGTGTCAGGTAAGACAGAGCTGCTCTACCACCTGCTGTGTCGCTGTGTGCTGCCAGAGAGGAACGGCGGTCTGGAGGTGGACGTTGTGTTCGTGGACACTGACTACAGTCTGGACATGTTACGACTCGTCAGCATCCTGGACAGCAGACTGAATGCAGGTATACACACACACACACACACCAACGAAGAAGAAAGAGAAGCAGAAGCTGACTGACCTGTATTTTAACATAAAGTATAAATTCTGTCTCTCTCTCTCTCTCGCTCACTCTCTGTCTCTCTCTTTGTCTGGCTCTCTCTCTCTCTCTCTGTCTATCTGTCTCTCTCTCTCTCTGTCTGTCTCTCTCTCTGTCTGTGGCTCTCTCTGTTTGACTGTCTCTCTATCTGTCTGCCTCTCTCTGTCTGTCTGTCTGTCTCTCTGTCTTTCTGTCTCTCTCTCTGTCTCTGTCTGTCTCTCTGCCTGTTTGTCTGTCTCTCTCTCTCTCCGTCTGTCTGTGTCTCTCTCTGTCTGTCTTTCTCTGTCTGTCTTTCTCTCTCTCTGTCTCTCTCTCTCTGTCTGTTTCTCTCTCTATGTCTTTCTCTCTGTCTGTCTCTCTCGGTCTGTCTGTCTCTCTCTCTCTCTGTCTGTCTGTCTGTCTGTCTCTCTTTCTCTCTCTGTCTGTCTAGCTCATTCTATCGGTCCACCCTCAGCTGGTTCAGATGAGGCGTTACTGCAGTCGTGTCTGTCGCGCCTCCTGGTCGTCCACTGCAGCTCCTCTTCACAGCTTCTCCTCACCCTGCACTTCCTGGAGACCTCCTTGTCATCGCGGCCTGGCCTAGCACTCCTCCTCATTGACAGCATCTCCGCTTTCTATTGGCTGGACCGCTTCGAGGGTGGGGCCAGCATTGCCAAGCAGGAGGAGAAGCTCAGCAAATGTGCAGAGCTGCTGGGTCGACTGCTCAGGTACATGTTTCAGTCAGGTGGTTCTACTGGTCATTAAAGTTTTTAAGGTCGTTTCATTCTTGTGGTCTTTGAGGTGTTTCTAGAGTCATTCTTTGGTCGTTGGATAATTCCAGAGGTTATTGAAGAAGTTCCAGCAATCCTCTAATGTCTTGTGGTCACTAATGATTCAATCATCAGTCATGGAGGACGATCTAGAGGCCCGTAAGTGGCTCTTACTGAATACGTCCTATGGTCATGTCTGGGTTTTATGTAGTAACTGAGTGATTCCAGAGGTGGTTGTGGCTAATGAAAATAGTTCTCATAGAGATCCTTAGGTTGGTCATCAAGGAGGTTCTAGAGGTGCTTTGTGATGCTGGGTGGTTCTAGTGGTCACTGAGGAGAAATTAGAAATAAGAGAACAGACTCCTTGCATTTGTTAGGCGTATTAGCAGTACATAAATAGGTTGAAGCGTTCATAGATGATGTTCAATAGGAAGTTCTAGTTCTTTTATATTCTGTGAGCTACTGTTACACAATGAACGTGCCGGAGAGCTACTCATGTTTAGTAACATTTATTCACATAGCTAATTTCCATATAGAACAAGTGCATATGCTTGTTTTGCATATAACACATTCAAAAATGATAATACAGAACGCATATTGCGTACAATAACTTAAATTAATAAGCATGTGCATGTTGTATTCTATTTCTATGTTCTATCTAAAAAATTATGAAATAGAATACTGTATCAAAAAATCAAATAACATACAGCAGTATGTTCATTTGTGCAAACAGCATCCATATGAAAACAGTGCTGCATCACTGGAGGCCAGAGACTGATCACACTGGAGTGAAAACCAGAAACACCTGTTCAGGTCTGACTCCAGCTGTCTGACCGCATCCGCAGACAGCGCACACACCCTCCGCGGCACAGTGTTCGCACCAAGCTGGACATCGGCAGCAGCGGACAGACTCCATCTTAATTGTATGGTCCCGGAATAATGATTCCGCCACAGCGGTCAGAGCCTCTTTAATGATCCCGCCTTCAGTTAAGGGCTGTTTGACTGAACTCTGCTGCTGTCATTGTTGCTAGGCTAGCCCGTTTGATTGACAGCTAGTTGACAAACAGTCGTTTCAACTTGGGCAGGGGGCGGGGCACCTATAATTTTAATTGGATGGAAATTTAGACCGGTTTTACCAAGTGACAAATCAAATTTGTGTTATTATATTATTGACCCCTTGGCGAGATACTGGGCGACATGTTGGCAACCCCTGGGCTAGTGCTATTTTTAGAACAGGCCGGTGGCTGACTCACGTGATCGCTGCAGGCGACCTGGTGCCCTGTTCTAGAGGAACTTGAGATGGAAGTGTGGTTTTAGTATTCACTGAGGAGGTTTTGGTAGTCAGAGACGAAACTCGTCAGGTTCTTTAGGTTGTATTAAGAGGTAGTAGTTCTACAGGTCATTGATGGAGTTTTGGGGAATGATTAAGGCCGTGCTGATTATTGGTGATTCTGTAGTTCTCTCAGGTACTTCTCCGGTCATTTGGGTGTTCTTCATGGACTCTAAGGTGAATTGAGCAGGTTCTCAGGCGTTTCAACACATGCATGAGGTCAACATGGGTTAACACCAACATCTTCAAAACACCAAATGAGTTAATATGTTTTGGAAGAGCTGTTATCTCTCCTGTGGAGTGTCAACAGTTGGAGAAGCTAAACTGTTCTTGAGGAATGTGGAGGGATGTGGTGGAACAACACACTGCATGTCAGGTTCACTGTTATCTGTAGAAATCTGCTTTGTTGTCTGAATCTGTCTCTTCTGTGGCTTCTGGTCTGGCTCAGGGATTACAGAATCACCATCTTTGCCACCTGCCACACCATCAGAAGGACCAACACTGGACCATCCGTCTCATCTACCTCCTACACTTCCTCCTCCACCTCAGAGTATGATCGGCCATACCTGTGTCGCCCCTGGCAACGGCTAGTGAATCACCGGCTACTGTGCTCTAGGCAGGAGGCAGTAAACAACATGGCCACCACAGCACATGGCAGCATGGAGGACAGGAGACAGCAGGTCTTCACTGTCCACTGGACCTCCTTCTCCTCATCCTCCTCCAGGATGAAGGCTCATAGGAGCAGTTCCTTCCTTGTGAGGGACAGAGGAGTGGAGTTCATCTGAACTGAAACCGACCTGCTGCTCTCAGGTCTGGAACCATCAGTTGGTTCCTGCGGGTCAAACCATCTGTGTACTTGTAATGAACATGTGTTGATGTATAAATACATTTGTCAAAGTCAGTAAAAGAGCAGGAGGTGTTCTTGCGATGCTCTACTGCACCTCCTGGAGGGCGGAGGTGCAACTGTCACTGCTGCAGGCCTGAACAATGGATCACCATTTGGCAGAGAAGCTCCACCACTTGAAGCTGTTCTGGAGGTTGAAGAAGACGCTGCTGTGTATGTTGACTGTCATTTGTTACCAGTCTGTGTATCAAGAGGATCTGTGGTTCTAGGAGCCCTTTAGGAGGTTCTAGTTCTGTCTGAGTGGTTGTAATGGACCTGTCAGAATTTCTGGTTCTCTGACGGTGTATGAGATCTTATAATATCAGAGTAATACTTGTGTACTGTTAAGTGGGATTTCAACATTTCCTTTATTAATGACAGAGACAGTGCAAAGTTATGTTGGAAGTGTGCTGAGGACATTGATTGGTTCTTTATTGATTATTTATTTGCGTTTTTGTTGATTCTTGTTTTTGGGGGAACCGGGTTAGTTTGGTTTAGATGGTTGTACTTTTATCTGATTCACAGTTCTGATGTTACGTTTCCAAAATAAAACTGTATAAATTCATAAACTGCTAACATTCATAGTAAAGACTGTATGTCAATGAGTGGGTCCATGTTTGAGGCACGTGCAACAGCAGTCCGGCTCCTCGCGGCTCCAGTCCGGGACTTCAGGTCTGATGACAGTGACCACTTCACTAGAACTATCCTCCAACAGATCCCTCCGCGGGGTCAGACACACTTTTTACACAACACAAACAAATGAGCCGAGTCTGCCGCAGACACAGCTGCAGCTACATATTTTATACTCTCTCTCCCCGGGAATGTCACCTTTATCTGGATATAAACGAACAACTCTGCTCGGTAACCGGTTCCTCTCCGGCACAGCGGTGAATGTTTTCTGGGACCTACTTCTCCTGCTGTCGCTGACAGGCGGTGCTTCGGTCGCTCCCAAACATGGCCTCCATGACGGAGCGACCGCTTCAACTTTAATTTTTCGCCAATTTTCAGAGCAAAACCGTCTATTTTTCCTTCCACGATCAACGGGAATGTTTGGTCGGAGAGTCTTATCATGCCAGACTTCTGAAACAGATGTGATCTTTCGGAGAAGTTCGCTGTTGGATTTGAACAGATCGGTTTAAGTTGGCTGGGAAGCTGGAGAGGAAAAAGAGAATTGCATCAAATCAGTAAGGAGGCTTTTTCACCTTTCTCTCGACACTTGTGTAGCTCTGCTTCACTGCTTTTTGGTAGCTTCCTGCTTTAACTTGACGCTCGTCATTAACATTGAAAGCTGGACGATGTATAAGCGCGCGGGGGAGCCGGGATGCGCTCGTTTCTACTGCGCGCTATCAGCTAGCCTGCTAGCTAATGCTAATGCTAACAGTGAAGTGATCAGTCAACTGGGCGGTCCTAGGAAGCTAACTGCTAACGGCTAACTGCTCTGTTTCCACTATTCAGTGTGGCGGAAGAACTATTAGTTAATGTATCTTCGTCGTGCGGCAGCGTTGGTTCGAAAGTATTTACACATACTCCAATTAATTCAGCCAGTTAAAGGTGATTAATTACTGTAATGCTCATTAGCACGTCCCTGCTCACTCCTCTGACAGATGGTAACCAGGTAGTTTGACCACACAGACACTTCCCTCAGCGCGTTTACCCAGGTTCTGTGTTAACACGTGAAAGCAAACTAATAAGTGGTGTATGTCAGTGTGAACGGGTCGTGTCAGAGCTGAGGGGCTGGCTGCAGGCTCATGTGAAGTCACACTGGAGCTCCAGTTTGTTATCACACTAGTTTACTTCTCAGCTTTTCAGGGAGAAGTCTTATTCACGTGAACATGGCAGGTTTTTCCGAGAGGTGATCATTACTAGAGGCCAACAGATCGTGGATTGGTTTGCTGTGGAAGTTCACAGCAGACACTAAACACTGGTAACCATGCTGGGCATTATCAGGATGCTCATTGTTGGCATATAACTAATATCTCTGATAATATCAGCCTTACAGTCTGAGAGTAAACACACTGACCTGTGGTTAACCTCAGTAAATCACGCGTGTGTTTATGTCCTCTGCTGGGTTGGTCCTACAGTGTGTCATGTGGGGCTGTGTGTGTTGTTTGTCAACCTAATTTGATTGTGTTTTGAACTCTCTCAGCCACCATACCTTGTGGATACACACTGTGACTTTGATTTCATGCTGGGTCCAGCCTGGGCCCCGCAGGGGTCATGAGTCATCATCAGTACTGGGGTTTAATGCCTTCATCATCATCATCATCATCATTACTATATTAATATATCTGTCAGTTTCAGTGTCTCCTCTGCTGCAGCTGGAATCTTTAGGAGCAGGTTCTTCAGGTGTTCAGGATACCAGTCCAATCCCTGCTCAAAGCCTACAGAACCAAACTCATGCTAATAATAAAAATAATGATTTCACAGCAGCTGTTATTGGTTGACTGGTCAATAGAAAGATAGTGAAAGAATACATAAAATGAGTAGAGATAATCAGAAACTGATAATTAATCATTTTAGTCATTTATAAGCAGAAACGTCAGACTCTGTTGCCTCTGTCAGGCTTTTATGTTACTGACCAAACAGTTAATTAATCAGTCAAAGCTTCTGCAGCTGAATAGATGACAACAGCAGAACTGACTGAAAACTCAGCCTTTGAAATAAAACAAAAGCATAAGCGATTAAAAACAGCATCAGAGAGACTGCCGGGGTCAAAGGTCACGCGTGTTTTCTGTTTCCTCACTGGCTGCTGTGAGGACGTGTGCAGTGATTGGCTGGAGGTGCTGTCAGTCATGATTAACAGGTGGGTCACTGGGTCACGCTGCTGTGGTACCTGACTCCTCTAGTTTTAACTCATTCGGCCATTACCACAACCGTGGTAATGGCCACAACCAGTGCACCAATAATCAATAATCATCTGTGTGGAGATGTTTGACTGTGTCCATGTGGCTCACGTCTGCAGTCAGACCTGTGGAGGAGCGCACGTTGGCTCATTTAATGCCGGGACTCCTTGAGTCTCACTCATTTTCCTTTGAATCAAGTGACAAAAACCAGTCAAGAACACTTTGCAACATTAAAAAACAGTTTTAATAATTGATATCGAACTGATAATAAGATAATGCCAAACTTTATTTAAACAGCACTGTTCAATACAAAGTTCTGACAGCTGAACCAAGATTCAGACTCAGGAAGAAAAAGCAGACGATTAATAGAAAATAAAACAGAATACTGAACACTAATATACTAATATATAACAATAATTCATCAGTGTTAACACATGTTCTGTGTGTGTTATATGCAGCCTGTACTTTGCTGTAATATGTCAGAGCAGAATTTTTATCACAACTTTAGACGTCATGATCCTGACATGTTTGTTAGCTGTTCTGATCTCATGAAAAGTCTGTATTTTACATTGGCCAAAGCATCATCAGCGGGACAGCTTGTGTAGAGCCTTGAATCTGGAATCAGTTTGTTATTGGTTAATCTGGTCCAACATCCAGCCAATGATGTGAAAGTCAGAGCGGTAGAGTCACCGTCCTGGGCTGCTGATGAAGCAGGTTGTGACCTGCTGCTCTCATGTTGGCATGTCTCTTCTTACCACCTCCACCTACCAGTTTCCTGAACCCCTGTGGTCACAGACAGGTGTGTCAGAGTCAGTGCTGACACTGATGTCCCCAAGTTTTACTGTCCAATCAGAGCCCTTGGAAAATCAATATCCTGCTGACGGGGGAAGGGTGGTTAATATGATTTTACTGTTAAGCAGAATCAATAACAGCGTGTTTCAACTCTGTCTGTCTGCCTGCCTGTCTGTCTGCCCCTCTCTCTCTCTCTTCCTGTCTGTCTGCCTCTCTCTCTCTATCTGTCTGCCTGCCTGCCTGTCTGTCTGCCTCTCTCTCTCTGTCTGTCTGCCTGCCTGTCTGTCTGCATCTCTCACTTTCTTTCTGTCTGCCTGTCTGTCTGCCTCTCTCTCTTTCTTTCTGCCTGCCTGTCTGTCTGCCTCTTTCTCTCTGTCTGCCTGTCTGTCTGTCTGCCTCTCTCTCTGCCTGTCTGTCTGTCTGTCTGCCTCTCTCTCTGCCTGTCTGTCTGTCTGTCTCTCTGCCTCTCTCTCTGCCTGTCTCTCTCTCTCTCTCTGCCTGTCTCTCTGCCTGTCTGTCTGTGTCTCTCTCTCTCCCTCTCTCTCTGTCTGTCTGTCTGCCTGTCTGTCTGCCTCTCTGTGTCTGTCTGCGTCTCTCTCTCTCTATCTGTCTTTCTGTCTGCCTCTCTCTCTGTGTCTGTCTGTCTGCCTGTCTCTCTGTCAGCAGGACTCTCAGCTCTGTTTCCAACATACTGATCTGTGTCGCGCTGCGTCCTCAGTCCCAGGTGATGTTCAACAGCCTGAGCTGTAGCTTGATGAAACTCTGAAGATCATGTGACTCTGGCACTGTCGTCTTTACCAGCTTGCTGTGCCCCTGGTGGTTAAGCAAAGAGTTTGTAGTTTGTATGTCTCACTCTGTGTCTCTCCTCCCCATTTTTCTTTTTTTATTTCCCCAGAATGCCATCTGAGGCTCAGTCTCAGGAGCCTCGGGACAGAGGACCGGCCCCTCCCATCACTCGGGCCGGACGTAGTGCTCAGCTGGCCAAAGCTGCTGCCACGAGCCCCGCCCCTGAGAGGCGGCCTCGTGGACGACCTCGGAAAGATGGGAGCAGTGGCCGCTCTGCCCCTCCGGCCCCTCCTCCTCCTCCACCACCTCCTCCACCTCCCAAATCAAGGAAGAAGTAAGTGTGACTGCCTCGCTGACTTTCAGCCACTCACCATTGAACTTTCCTCAGCTGTGAGCCCACCTGTGCTCACCTGCTCCACTCAAACATCATGTAAACTGTAACCCTGCACTCTGTAACCATGGCAACGGGCAGGACAGAACAGATTTCTCAGCTGATTGACCACCTCCATGTGACACACAGGTGTCATGTGACCTGAACAAGTTGTGTTTGTGTGTTTATGCCCCACAGTAACTGTTTACCTGGTTCCTGTCAATCGATCGGGGGGTTCCCCCGTTCAGCCTCCTGTTCAGGTATCAGCAGTGGCTCATGTCCAAACTGAGGTACTGGATCTGATCAGACCTGATTGGGCCAGTTCAGCCAAACTATAGTAAAACTCACCTTCATGAGTTTTAATCTTTAAATACTTACAAACAGTTTGCCTTGGACGACTGCTGTGTAATCACAGTCTGATAATGTTGTTTTACACAGTTCTTTAGTGTTGATGTGCTCAGCACCAGGTGTTTTCTGTGGGCGTGGCCTCATGTGAACTGATGTGTGTGGTGCTGTGAAGGGCCTCAGCAGTCAGATCCTCCAACATGAAGTCAGCTTTTATTTGTTTCACCGTTTCAGAGATGGAATTTCCAACTTTCTGCTGTCTGCAACGCAGCGCAGTGTGTGTGTGTTTGTTCATTCATGTGTGTGTGCTCATGTTGTGGTGAGCGAGATCTGTTTGAGAGGAAGTGGTTAAGTTGCATGCTGGGTAGTGAAGGGAGGAGGAGGTGTGTGCTGGACTGAATCTGTTCCAGGTTTTACCTCCTGCTACACACACACACACGCACATGCACATGCAGGATCTGGTGTTGCTCAGGTTTTCATTGCTGCTGTGATGTCACGATGTTTACCTGAACTTGGTTAAAGTTCAGTTGACACCAAATCACCATATCAACAGCTGCTGCTGCTGATGATGATCATGAGTATTGTTATTATTGTTGATGCATCTGTATTTCGTTACTTTTCTCCCAATGTGTTCATTAGCAGAAATATTTAAAACTGCTTATTACAATTTCATGAATGAACACACACACAGACTCTCTGATGGGCGTCATGGCCGCTGGTCTCCAGTTTATCTTCTGCAGCTGATGTGCGCTGGTGTTATTCCAGCTGCTCTGGGTGTTGAGAGGCAGCTGTTCATCAGTTCAAGCTAACCTGAGTCCAGACTCCTGGAGCTTTACACCACCTGGGTGATGGGACAAACAAACATGGCATCAGAAACAGCGTGAATGTTGTTGACCTAAAACAGAAAGAGGAGGTGACAGTGGGCTTTCCTGTCTCCAACTCACAGCACCAACAAGATCATTCTTCCTCACCTCCACCAGGTGAACAGGCTCTGCACTCCTATTGGTCAGCAGCAGCGTCCCCTCTGAGACACTATACAGGGTAAAACCTGCAACTGTAGAGCCTGTCGGCCATGTTGGATCCTGTCAGTGCTGCTGTCGTGTCCTCTGCTGCACCAGTCACACACTCATAGTGAACACTGTGGGATTATAGGTCAGGTTAACACAGCGTGACCTGTTGAACTGACCAGGTATGTCTTTTGGTGTGTGTGTGTGTGTGTCTGTCCACAGGGGGCGGAGTCGAGGCCGAGCCCAGGTAGAGGATGAAGAGAGCATGGACACCACAGAGAAGAGAACCCCTCAGAAGACAGGTGAGTACAGGGGAGTGTTTCTACCTGAGGGGGTGTGTGTGTGTGTGTGTGTGTGTGTGTGTGTGTGTGTGTGTGTGGTGCCATGTTTTCATATTTTTAGTTTCTGCATGAAATTTGTTCTGATGTTTGGTTTCACGTTGATGGATTTTGTGTGTGCACACAGAGGTGAAGACAACAGGACGGCGTCGGTCCACCTCCAGGAGAAAATCCAATGCAAACCCTGAACCCGACCCTGATCCTGATCCTGATCCTGAACCCGACCCTGATCCCGATCCTGATCCTGAACCTGATCCTGATCCTGATCCTGATCCTGAACCCGACCCTGATCCTGAACCTGAACCTGAACCCTATCCTGACCCTGACACCACCCAGGAGCCTCTCAGTCCAGAACATGAGCCTGACACTGACCCCCCTCACCCTGACCCTGACCCTGCAGTCCCAGAGTCCAGCTCAGAGTCCTGTACTGAGAAAGAGGACATCACCAGCCCTGGTCCTGCCGCCCTGCTCCCAGCCTCCAGCCCCAGACCTGCTTCCAGCCATGGGGAAGAGCCTCATGTCAGTCCCCTGCCCCCCTCCTCGGGCCACAGCCCAGTTCACAGTCCAGCCTCCAGCTCCAGACCAGTTCCTGATCCTGTGGAGACGGACCGACCCAGCCCCTGTCACAGCCCAACCCCCATGGAGGGGGGCTGCAATCACAGTCTGGTTCCCATGGAGACAGAGGTGGCCGGGGACAGTCCCATGGAGCAGAGTCCCACCCTGAGTCCCTGTTCTAGTCCTCCGGTCTCTCCCTGCCCCCGACTAGAGGACGAGGACTCACTGTCCCCCATGTTCCAGCGGTGTCTGTCTGAGGACTCCGCGGGCTCGCCCACCCCCAGCCTGGGACACACCCAAAAACGGTGAGACGCCGTGTGCATATGTTGCTGTATGTCTGCATGTGTTAGAGACACTTCCTGTGGGACGTTTGGAGGATTCAGACTTCTGAAGCCGAGCAGCTGCAGGATGATGAACACACACGTGTCTCAGGTGTCTCCAGATCAACATTGGCCTCAAACTGTCTCTCTGTCTTCGTCTCTATAGTTTGTGCTACAGTGTGCCTTCTGTTACCGTGGTGATGAGCCTCCTCTGGGCCAGGGCCGCCTGGTGGTGTTCGGCCCAACACCCGGCTACATCCCACTTCACATCCTGAACCGCCGCGCCTCCTCTGACCGAGACAATACCTGCTGCACACAAGGATTAGACCCTGACTACATGTGAAGTCATTACACTACTTAACCTGTCTAGTCAGATTTATTGATCAGTGATCAAGTTTAGCTTAATGGTAACCTGTGTGTGTGTGTGTGTGTGTGTGTGTGTGTGTGTAGGTGCAGCAGTCCGAGCAGTGGTGAGTACTTCTGTCTGCTTTTAACTGATGTCATGGCTCAAGTCTGGATCTCCACTCTGATCTCAGGCCATGATCACCGTATAATGTGTCACCTGCTGTTTCAGAGTCTTCCTCAGAGTTTGTGGAGCAGCTTGGACCCATTGGCCTTCCACATGACATCAATGTCCAATCACTGTTTGACCCCACAGGTACAGGAAGCTAACTTCCCACCTTCCTCCTCCTGCTTCTTTCCCCCAGTTCGCCCTGTCCGTGTCAGTTCATCTTTCCAGGTGAGCCTGACTCTGTGTGTGTGTGTATGTGTGCAGGTCAGTGCTGTGCTCACCTGCAGTGTGCAACCTGGTCGGAGGGCGTGTGTCGCGGTGAGGGCCAGTCACTGCTCTATGTGGACAAAGCCATTGACTCAGGAAGCACACACAGGCTGCTGTAGCATCTGATCACACTTTCAGGAATGATACAGCTGTACAGGGCCTGGTTAAGTCCCACCCCCTCTCACCTGTCCAGGTGTGTGCATTCTGCTGTCGGCTTGGAGCGTCACTGCGTTGCCGGGAGATGAGCCAGGGCGGAGCCAACACTTCCCCTGTGCTGCTGCAGCTGGAGCTCACCAGGACCGGACCCAGAAACACACACTGTGTACAAGACACAGACACACAGGTACACACAGACACGCAGATACACACACATACACAGACACAGGTACACCGCTGTCAGAATGTCAACGGCGCAAGAGCTTCCTGTTTGAGGTGTGAATGTAAACTGATAAAACCAGACACAGAAGAAACTATGACCTCATGAATCATGTGACTTCATCTCTGTCTCTCCAGCGTCCTCGTCATGTGTTTTGTGTGCTGGAGGCGGTGAGGGCCATGTGTTGTTACAGGTAACTGTTACCATGGCAGCTGCCTGGACCCCCCTCTGGTCCCCTCCCCTCTGTGCCGGGTGGGCTGGCAGTGTCCTCAGTGTCGGGTGTGTCAGAGCTGCAGGTAACGCCATCATTTCAACTCAAGTTTCAGTCAGAGCACGGTTCACTGGTTTCAAACACTGTTCGATACTGAGTTGGGTTTGCCACGAACCTGTTCCGATCACTCTGTGTGTGTTAGGTTGCGAGGGGATGATAGTGTGTTGCTGGTGTGTGAACGCTGTGATAAAGCCTACCATACACACTGCCTCACACCACCTCTGGATCACACACCGAGCAGCGGCTGGAACTGCAAGGTGAGAGAAACACGTGCTGGCTGGTGTCGGTCTCATTATTGAACTCTGGCCAAACTTGGTTCATGTAAGTGTGTGTGTGTGTGTGTGTGTGTGTGTGTTAAAACCTTTCTGTCTTACAGAACTGTAGAATCTGCCGGCGCTGTGGTGTGAGTTCATCAGGCCAGTGGGCCAATCACCCTTTTCTGTGCGAGTCATGTGACCTGGCCCTGCCCTGCCCTCTCTGGGTGACCATGCCCCAGACCTTACACACCACAAGACCATTTGATGCATGCATGGCTATAGGTGTGTACACACTCGAAAATATAAATTAATCAAATGAGTCAATGCTTCATGTGAGGGGATTCATTTGCTATGTGCAGTGCGGACTGGACCGACCATTCAGGTCTAAGTATTCAGGATACCGTGGCTTAAATGTGCTGATCTGAAGAGTTTATGTGCTAAAGTTGCTGCTTTTCTGAAGAATCGGTGACAGTTGCATATTTTACCTTAAAATAGACCCATTTTGATTTTTTTTGTTTTGTTACAGGTGTGTTCATGCAGAGTGTATTGTCCAGGCAGGGGAGGGCAGGGTGGGGTCTGAAGATTACATCTGCTCCACCTGCAAGACTCAGGAGGGGAAGGAGCTAATCCCACACACTCCAGTACCAGACAGTGCAACCACAGCCCTGCAACCCAGTCCCACAGAGGCAACATGCATTACCATTTCACAACAGCCAATTCCAGGTCACACAGACGCTGCACCCATCAGTCACACCACGCACCCAGTCCCGCTCATCTGTTCAGAGCCATCACAGAGTCCTACAAAGATCCTCTGTGCATCATCACAGCAAAGTCTCATGCCATCTTACCCTGATCCAGCAGAGCTCCAACATAGTCCTACGTCGTCTCACCCTGATTCAGCAGAGCTCCGACAGAGCCCTACGCCGTCTCACCCTGATCCAGCAGAGCTCCGATAGTCCTGCCTGCCTCACCCTGATCCAGAGCTCCGACATAGTCCTGCGCCGTCTCACCCTGATCCATCAGAGCTCCGACATAGTCCCGTGCCGTCTCACCCTGATCCAGCAGAGCTCCGACATAGTCCTGCGCCTTCTCACCCTGATCCAGCAGAGCTCCGACATAGTCCTGCGCCTTCTCACCTTAATACAGCAGAGCTCCGACATAGTCCTGCGCCACCGTGATCCAGCAGAGCTCCCGACATGGGTCCTGCCACTTCTTCTCACCCTGATCCAGCAGAGCTCCGACAGTCCTGGGCGCCTTCACCTTAATACAGGAGAGTCTTACATATCCCACCTTCTCACCTTACTGCGAAAGTAGAGTCTGACATAGTCCTGCGCCTCACCCTGATCCAGCAGAGTCTGACATAGTCCACCTCTCACCCTGGATCCAGCAGAGCCCCATATATCCTGCATCATCTCACCCTGATCCAGCAGAGCTCCGACATAGTCCTGCACCATCTCACCCTGATCCAGCAGAGCTCCGACATAGCCCAGCATCAACTTCACTTGATCCAGCAGAGCTCGGACAGCCCCGCGCCTCTTTCTCACCTTAAATACAGAGCTCCGACAGTCCTGCACCTTTCACTTAATACAGCAGAGCTCCGACATAGTCCTGCGCCTTCTCACCCTGATTCAGCAGAGCTCCGACATAGTCCTGCGCCTTCTCACCCTGATCCAGCAGAGCTCACATAGTCCTGCCACTTCTCACCTGATCCAGCAGAGCTCCCACAGTCCCGCGCCCATCTCACCCCTGATCCAGAGCCCGGCATAGTCCTGCACCATCTCACCCTGATCCAGCAGAGTCTCTACAGTCCTGCACCCCTCACCCCTGATACAGCAGAGCTCCGACATAGTCCTGCACCCCCTCACCCTGATCCAGCAGAGCTCCGACATAGCCCTGCATCGTCTCACCCTGATCCAGCAGAGCTCCGACATAGCCCTGCATCGTCTCACCCTGATCCAGCAAAACTCCAACACAGTCCTGCACCATCGCAGCTTACTCAAGCAGAATTTCAAAATAGTTCTGTACCATCACAGCTTGAACCCACAGAGCTCCATCAAAGACCTGCACCATCTCACCCTGATCCAGCAGAACTGCAACATAGTCCTGTACCCTCTAAACCTGAACTAGTAGATCCCCGACACAGTCCTACCCCATCTAACCCTGGTCCAGCAGAGCTTGTTAAAGGGCTTTGGCCAGCTCACCTTGATACTCTAGAGCTTCAGCAAAGTCCTGCCCAATCTCAACCTGATTCTACAGAGCTCCAACAAAGTCTTTCATCAACTCAGCATGGTACAGCAGAGCTCCACAAAAACCCTGTGTCAGATAACCCTGATCCTACAGAATTTCGGGAAAGCCATACCCCTCCTCATTGTAGTCTAACAGAATTTCTACAAAGTGCTACACAGTCTAACTCTGGTCAAGAAGAACTTCAAAAAAGTCCCATACCATGTCAAGCTGGTCCTACTGAGTTGCAAGTAAATTCTTCTCATGTGACTTTGACACTGGTTCAGCATAGTCCTCAGAGCCTGCCACACCTCCTCTAGCTGTGTCCAGTACTCTACAGAGGATCAGCTTATGGTCACAGAGTCTCAGAAGAGTCCAACACGAGGAAGTCCCATGTCTTGTACCCACGCACATTCCCCAGACACTCTAACCCAGGCAGGGCCTACTCCTACCCTTGTTCAGTCAGGGCCAGTAAAGCCTCAGCCAAGCCCTCAGCGAAACACAGTCCTGCAGGACTGCACTACACAGACTGAGCTCTATAGGCCATGTAGTACTAAGACAGTCATCACAGAGCCTCAGTATGGACACCCACAAGCACAGCACAGTCCAAAGCCACACAGTCTTGCACAAGTTGGCACATTACATCCACCAAGTCCCACATGGGATTCTAAACCTACACTGGACCAGGAGAGCCCTGAAACAAGCAGCTCTGTTCAGCTGCCATGTGGAGCTGCACAGGACATTTCTGCACTGGACCAGGACCTCTCACCAGTCTCTGTAGGTCTACCCCAGACAACAAGAAGACATGCCTCAAAGAGGCCTATTTTAGCTCCATGTAGCCCATCACCTGCACCTCTCAGAGCCACACAGTGTAGTCTGTCACAACCTGCAAGCCCAGTACACAGGCCCGCCTCACAGCCTGTCAGTCCTTTAGAGCTGAGCCAGCTTCCTGCTCAGCATGCAATACAGTGGAGAGTCACAAGGGAATATGCCCAAACTGGTACCACAGAGATGAAGTCCTTGGGGCATAGCCCTATGCAGAAGAATCCTAACCTTGATGGCCGTACACTGGAAAGTAGCCCTGGCCCTCTTAGTGCTGCCTCTAATCAGTTCACATTGCACCCCCAGTGCGACAGCCATGCTACAGATGGAAAACTCCCAAACCAGTTTGGTCCTGAACAGAGTACTTTGCTTGGCTCAGACCATTCTGTTCCCCTTCATGTCCCTGCATTACCCACACCAGAAAGCCTTGTTCACATTAACGCTTCAGTGGAACACAGTAGCCTAACTTGTTCACTCGTGCTGATAAAATGGAAGATATCCCTCCTCTGGCTGGACACATTCCTCAGAGTCCTTATGGTGACAGCCCGTCTCACTGCGCAGAAGTTGTTGATGGTGAAGCCAACCCATTACTTATTCAAAGTAGCTCAGCAACTTCTAGCCCCAAACATACCAATCAAATGCCTACTAGCCCTTCCAGCTCTCCTCTGGCCTGTGCTAGTTACATGCCAACGAAGACTAGCCCTAACCACATGAGCTACTCCATGCCTCCTGTCAACCCTTTGGCACCACCTTTAACATCCTCAGTGCAACCAGATAGCCCCTCAGCAGTAATGGCTAAATCTCCCCACCTCATTTCACATCAAGGTGAGGAGATGGAGGCACCTGTCGGCCACACAGAAAGTAGTCCCAGTCATCTTTATTCTATTCCAGACAGTGCAGCTGATACTCGCCCTACTCATGCTAGCCCAGTCCACACAGAAGCTAACAATGACTACAGTCTGTTGGGCTCCATGCATGCCCAAGAGAGAACTAGTCCTTCTGTTTGTAGTTTTGCAGAGCTCTCACAGACTCAGACACAGACGAGTCAAAGTCCCACACATCCTTGTCAGTCAAGTCCTTCACATGTCCAAACTACCTGCAGTCCTTCACAGCCTCCCCCGGTCCACACAAGCCCCCTGCCAAGTCCATCTAGCTTTAGTCCTCCACACTGTAGGCACAGTGACACTAGTTCAGCTAGTAGCTCTGTTAGCCACAGTCTGAGCCATGATGGCCAGAGATGCTCCTGCTCTGCTAGTGTAACTGATGTTAATGACATCCACAGTCCACCTAGGTCTAGTCCTGCTGGTCAAGCTAGTCCTGTTCACATACAAAGCACCTCTAGTAGTGCCCACTCAGGCCCAGTCCAAAGACAGACTCCCTCATTAGCTAGCACAACATACAGCAACCCTGCACATGCTGCTGTTGCTTGTGCTAGCCCATCTCACAGTCCAGCTCAAGCCAGTGAAACATGTCAGAGCCCCCAGTATAGCCCAGCTCCCAACACTGGAATCGGTTCTTGCCCTAATGTGACACAGCTGAGCGCTACTTCAGCTAATTTATGTATCGATGTGGACACGGCAGTTCAGCTTGATTCTGGTCTTTTTATACCTAATGACAGTATTGGGCAGAGTAACCTAATACCTGCCAGCTCCCTACCTGATGACACATCTGCTGTTAGCCCAAACCAGGCCTGTCTGAGCCAGGTTAGCCAGTCCCCAGCTACTCCTCTTCATTCCCTTGACAGGTTTGCTGTTGAAAACCAACAAAGCACTGCCTCAGGAAGCCCCTTGTATCAAAGATCAGCTACCCCTGGTGGAAACTACTCCACCAGCTGGTCCTGGGCCAGGTGACCCTTCCCATTCTAGTCCCACTCAGGATAACTCTGCAATGTCTGGCACAAGCCACACTCCTGAAATTCCTGCTAGCTCCTCACCCTCACAGGTTATCCCTCCTCAGATGGTCTCTAATCATGCTTCAGATACTCCAGCTAGCTCTGTTCACACTTGCCCAGTTGCTACTCCTATTTGTTTCCCTTTGCAGTCAGGCAATACACAGATTACCCCGAGTCCTGTCCCTGCCAACCCTGTGCAGCCTGAGTCTAGCTCTAGTCCTGGTCCTGTCGGCGCTGTGCAGCCAGAGAGTAGTACTGGTCCTGTCCCACCCAGCCCTGTCCATCCTGAGGCTACTTATAGTCCTGTCCGGCCTGAGGCTTCTTGTAGTCCTGTCCCACCCAGCCCTGCACAGCCAGAGCCTAGTTTTAGTCCTTGTAGCCCCGTGGAGTTTGAAGCTTTCCCTGGTCCCAGTACTGTTAGCCCTGTTCTTGCAATCACTGGGCAGGCTGAAACCAAAGCTAGTCCTGGTCCTCGTAGCTCTGTCCAGTATGATGGCAGTCCTTGTCCTGGAAGCCCCTCTGTTATCATCTCCCAGAAGTACCAAGAAACAGAGAGAGAGTGTGCAGCCACTGCAGGTGAGTCTCATGGAAACCATCATGCACATTGTTTTAAAACACTGTTATGGGGTACTGTGACTCCAAAGGGCAAATCTTAGATTTTGTTGAACTTACTTGGTTTCCTGCTCTTCCTCCAGATGTCTGCCTGACCATGGAGCAGGAAGGGACAGTGCAACAGAACGAGGCTGAAGACAAGCAAGACATGGAGAGAGAAGCTCTGCAGCAGCAGGAGCAAGTGCAAGAGCTTCATCAGACAACAAAAGAGAGTTCAGAAGAGGAGGAGCCATTTGAGGGTTCAGAAGGAGGAAAGCAGGATCAACACAGCTTTGACTGTCCTCCTGCAGGTAGGCAACAGCAACTCTGTTGGCACATTCCTGTAATACAAGGTGTGACCAGAGTGTTAATCATCGCCTTCAGTTATCACCAGCAGTGATCCACTGCAGCTGCCACATTTGAGTCAAATTCTCGCAAGTAACATTATGTAACCTTGTGAAACACCATCTGCAATGTGCATTTGATGTTCTCTGGACCTCTGGTGTCAAGGCAGAGACCCTCCAGCTGTGTGTGTCATATGATGTAATGTAACTCCAGTCCTGCAGGTGATTGCTCAACATCACTTTTCTGCTAGTGGCGGCTGCATGCTCATTACTGGGCTGTGCTGCAGTTGGGAACAGGAGACACTGTCTGAAAACTTGTTGACTGCACCTTGCAGTCCAGCTGTGCTGATCCTCATTGAACCGTAGTGAGCTTGAGCTAAACTCATCTCTTTCTCTGTGCAGGAGACCCAGGGATCATCAGCCTCCTCCTCAAAGTGCTGCTGCCTCCCCCCTCCTCTCACAGCTTGCTCCTTCCTCACCTCAGCCCTCCACATCACATTATTCCTTACCCCCTCAACAGCCCTCCAACTCCCCTACATCTTCACCTCCTGCCTCCCCACTCACCTCACCACAGTCTCCTTCTCCTCTAAGAGCTGGCACTCTAGAGGCCTCTTCCTCCCCTCACAAGACTGCCTTACTCCTCTCCCACTCCTCATCTCCTACCTCCCCTCCTCTGGAGGACTGTCTACAGGAAGAACTCACAAATCAACAGCAAGCTGAGATGGGGAAAGAAGAGGAGGTGTTAAAGGACAAAATGCTTTCCTGTGATGTGACTGTGGCGGATGATAACAGCCAATCACAGATCCAGCTTGCACCTGTTGCTGTGGCAACAGAACCCACCAAAGATAAGCACCAATCACATGATGAGCCTTTAGACAGGGAGGAGGAGCCTCTTGAAACACTGACGCCAACAGCATCAAATGAGGCAGTTGCCAAGAAAGAGAAGCCGGATGTAGAGGAGAACAGGAAGGGAGTGGATGGAAGGATGGAGAGGGACAAGGGGGAGGATAGGGAGGAGGTGAGGGAGGCTAACGAGCAGGAGGACCAGTCAGATGAGGAAGACGAAGAGCCAGTAAGCCCTGTGCTGGAACTGGACCCCTCCTTAGACATGGAGGTGATGGAGCTGATGAACTCATCTCCTCCCCCGTCCCTCCTGCACCTCTCGTCCCACAGCCAACCCCCCTTCTCTCGCCGGGGGAAGGGTCGGACCCTCAGGCCTCCTCCCTGCTCCTCCCGGCCCTCAGATGACCTCTCCATCCGTCTGAGGCAGTCTCCTTTCTCCACTGAGGCCTCCCCCGAGACCTCCCCAACCAGAGCTCCCATCACTCCTCCTCCATTATCCCTGCCCTCATTCTCCTCTGCGTTCCACCCTCCCCGCCAGAGGGTTCCACCTCTCCAAGGCACCCACGAGACTACTGTGACGCCTCCTCCCAGGGATTGGCTCCTCCTTGTTGCCTCCTTCCAGTGATTGACCACTATATTTCTGTTCACAGCCCCAGCCACCCCCCACCACTGTGCTCCCCCTCACCCCTAAAATTGGTATGGGCAAACCGGCCATCTCCAAGAGGAAGTTCTCCCGGCAGGACCAGGATCAAGAGGTGGACCTTTGACCTCTGGAGGGAGGGAGAGAGAGAGGGGGAGAGAGAGAGAGAGAGAGAGAGAGAGAGATGCCTTCATGTTGCCTTCAGAAACTGCTGGATAACATCTCAACGTACAGCCAATGTCGATCTCTCCCTCAGTGTTCTCTCAAGTGATGGGGAATATCTCAGCAGAACATGTGTAAAACATTTATATCTTTCTTCTTCTTCACCCATCAGTCACTGACACTGCATCTGTTCTGTCTGTCCTTCAACATGCATGGTTCCCTCACACACACTGCGCACACACCCACACACACACACTGCACGGAGTTGTTGTTCATATGGAGTGTATTTGAATATTTGCGTGTGTGTTGATGCAGCGGTCGTCTGGGTTACAGCCTGTCCACTGATATTGGATCATATATTGACCAGTCAGAGAAAGTCCAGTGTGATACAACAATAACTGAAGTCACCAGCGAACACAGCTCGTTTGTTGTACCCTGAGTTCGTCCCATTAACACGGAGACTTGCAGCTGCTCCAACTTAACGTCTACAGGCCTGAAGACGCCCACCTGTCTGTTTAGCTGTAGCACTGATGGAGACACAGTGCTCCCAGCCTGTGTGTCCCAGTATGACTGTTTGTCTCCTGAATGGTTGCATGTCGTCACGGTAACATCGTCATCAAAATGACCTTTATTGGTTCTGCTGATTTTGTTTTCATTAGTTTCAGCTTGACTTTGTAATAAGGTATTTATGTTACTGCATTTTGTCCCCCACACCTCCCCATTCCTCTTTCCTCTTTCTTTCCTCCCCCTTTTCTCACTTTCTTTGGCATCCTCCTCCTTCACTCCATCTACTTTCCTTTTCCTCCCTTAACTCAGGTTCGTAGGAGTGATTGCAGGGGTGGTGAGCTCCCCTCGTCCCTCCCAGGATTCCATGGGGAGGAGGTGTGACAGCCCTAAGCCCCGCCTGCTGACTCCCCTGTGGAGCATGAAAGGGCTAAAGAAGCGCATCCTAACTCTGATAGGAGTCTCTGCAGGCTGTAACTAACCAGGACTGACTAACTCTGAGTGTACTCACACCCACCCCTCCGGTATATAACAGTGTAAAAAAACATGTAACGCCTAATCCCGGTCAGTTCATATGGCTTTTGATGGGTTTGATGGATGTTTTCTGGTCTTGAAAGTCTTTGAATCTTTTCTTATCTAATGCCACAGTGTTAGCCATTAGCTTGGCAGCTACCTCCACCTTAGTGAGATGACATAGTGGTATTTAGGTGCTGCTATTCAGTCACAGTGTCCTGGAAATGGTCCTATTATCAACCAAGCTTGGTCCTCTCAGCTGGTTCCATGGTGGAATCAGAACAAGCTCTGTAAACCTGGAAAACCCTGGAAAGTTTTTGCATTTAAGAAAAATGTCATTTGTTCTCTGGAATTCCTCCTCCTTTTCCTCCCATTCCTCTCTTCCCTCTCTCACTCTCCCTGTCCTCTCCCTTGCCTTTCCTCCTCCTCCTCAGGGTCGTGGTTCAGGGTTTCCAGGCAGGAGGAGGTCCAGGGGAGGAGGTGTTGGAGGAGCAAGAGGAGCAAGAGGAAGAAGCCGACTGAAGACTCAGGACAGTGTGACAGTTTCACCAGGAGTAAGGACACAAACCCACACACAGAGTTGAATCACCATGGTAACATAGGCGGGCATGGATCGATAGTCGATCAGCAGCTGATATAAAGTTATTGATGACTCTCCATCTGTCTCTGTCAGTCTGTGTATGTGGAGTCGTTCCAGCCGAAGGAGGAGGAGGAGAACTCGATGCACAACACAGTGGTGATGTTCTCCACCTGCGACCCAGTTCACCCTCAGACAGGTACACCATCACCTGTACTCTCCATGATAACACTTGCATGCAGATCAATCAGCCCAGTGTCACATAATTGAACAGCATCCTGGGAGGCGTTAGTCTGTGTCCAGCACTTGATTGATTTAGGGACAAACTCCTGCAAAACTGATGGTGTTCCCATCAGCCTCAGCTGCACTCCGTGTTTACTGCTGATTGGCCAACGTTAGCATGCAAACACAGGTAGACCCTCCTCGCACACAGGAGGGCAGAGTTTGCACTGACTCACCGGATTCATCTGTTCATCTATCAGACAGCTCACTGTACATGATAACATGATACGCAGCTGAATATCTGAGAGTAACAGCTGTGTGTGTGTGTGTGTGTGTGTGTGTGTGTGTGTGTGTGTGTGTGTGTGTGTGTAAAGGCAGGCAAGGCAGGTGCGCCAAGTATACAGGACATGTGTGTGGTGTGTGGTAGCTTTGGTCAGGGGGCTGAAGGCAGACTGTTGGCCTGTTCTCAGTGTGGACAGTGTTACCATCCCATTGTGTCAACGCTAAGGTGAGTGTATGAACATACACAATTCAGGCGACTCCGCTCACCCCATCTGATTACTCTCTCTGATTCTCCTTCCCTGTAAAATGGTTGAAATGTTGTCTAATTACTCTTTGTAATCTGATTTCTCTGAGTAATCTAGCCTCTGTGCCGTTGTGTCCAGATTACGCGGGTCATTCTGACCAAAGGTGGCGCTTGTCTTGAGTGTACGGTGTGTGAGGCATGTGGCGGCGCCCAGTGCCCTGGACGACTGTTGCTATGTGACGACCAGAGACTAGCTACCACATCGCCACTGCCTGACCTCACCATACGGCACCTGCTGAGCCTGAAGTGCAAGGGTGTCCCACCAGTCACCTGAATGCCTGTGTGTGCTTTCTGTGTGTGTGTCCTCCGACACTGTGCGTGTTCTCCACAGGTGTGTGTGGTGTGTGCAGTGTGGTTCCACTTCCCCTGGGCTGCACTGTGATTGGCAGAGTAACTACAGTCATAGGACCGTGTAGCAGCTCTGGAGCCGCTGTCCTGTCTGTCAAAGACAGTACACACAGGATGACCTCATACTGCAGTGTCAGCAGTGTGACAGGTAACAAACACACAAAATATTAGATATTATTTTACATGTGTGTCTTCAGGTGTTATCTCAGGGCACTTTACACAGGAGCAAACACCTGCAGACTAACCACAGACTGAACCTACATCAGTTACAGCTCCGAGGTTTGTGTGTATGTAGGTGGGTTCATGCTGTGTGTCAGGGCCTGACCACTGAAGATGACGTGGAGGTGGCAGCTGATGAAGGTTTTGACTGCTCGCTGTGCCGAACACACAGCCGCAGCTCCTACGGTAAAAACAGACAATCAATAAGAACAACAGCATTCACAGCTCACAGCATACAGGATCCACAGCATTCACAGCTCACAGCATACAGCATCCACAGCTAACATCATCCGCAGCTACCAGCATCCACAGCTAACATCATCCGCAGCTACCAGCATCCACAGCTAACAGCTACCAGCATCCACAGCTAACATCATCCGCAGCTACCAGCATCCACAGCTAACAGCTACCAGCGTCCACAGCTAACAGCATCCGCAGCTAACAACTACCAGCATCCACAGCTAACAGCATCCGCAGCTAACAGCATCCGCAGCTAACAGCATCCGCAGCTAACAGCATCTGCAGCTAACAGCTAACATGAAGACGTGTGCTCTCTGCTTGGACTGTCACCACTGCAGTTAAGGTTCAGTTTGGTTGTAAACAGGGACTGTTTGTGTTGCTTTGATGTTTCAGGGAGGTCAGACAGTTTTGAGTCTCCGTACATGGCCCAGATCATCTCCAGGATCAGAGAACCAGGTGAGTCACACTCACACATGTACTGTCTGTTACACACATGTATTTTCTTTGTTAATGTGTTTGTTTCTGTTGTAATGTTGAATATTTTTAAAAAGAAAATTACTATAAGTTGCCACAAAATAAAATGTTATGCAACTGTGTGTGTGTGTGTGTGTGTGTGTGTGTGTGTGTGTGCGTGCACAGACACTAAGACCTACACTCAGGATGGAGTGTGTCTGACAGAGTCAGGTCTCTCCCACCTGCAGCGCCCTGGTTGAGCCTCTGATATCATCACAAGAGGTATCGCAGGTAAACCCGCTATGGTTGGTTTTATCATCATTACATTAAAAAAAGTCTCACACACCTCAAACTGCCCAGTCATGTGTGACATAGCAATTAATGTTAGCATAGCAGCTACCATTCATGCAGATGGTGACATCATCAGACTGATCAGCTGTTTCCTGTCTGCCTCCTGCAGGTGTAAACCCAAACTAAAGCTGAGGATCATCAACCAGAATAGTGTGTCTGTACTGCAGACTCCACCTGACCCTGACCCCCCCATTGAGCAGGACCAGAGCAGAGGTCAGAGGTCATACACACACATACATCTGTCCTTCTATAGGACAGTTGTGGACACATCACAACCATTACACATGAAGAGCACTCACACCCAAAGGTGAGGCCACACATTTATCTGGCTGGGGTCTCTGTGTCGTCTCCAGGTGACCTGGAGTGTGAGATGAAATCTGACTCCAGTCCTGAGCGAGACCATGCCCACGATGATGATGTCACCAAGGAGCCTGAGGTTACCGACGGCAGCAAGAAGAGGAAGAGGAAACCGTACAGGCCTGGTGAGGATTGACAGGACCGAGACTTGAGTTTAATCACCATGGAAACGTTTTGCACTTGTAATGTCACATGATGGATGTGATCACTTTTTTAATGAAGGTTGCTATAATCAGCACCTTTATATCAGTGAATCACATGACGTCATCAGGTAGTTATCGCCATGGTTTCCCCAGCTTTCTGACTGGTCTCCTCGCCATCTTTACCTGTCTCAATCTCTACCTGTCTGTCTGCGTCCCAGGTATTGGGGGCTTCATGGTGCGGCAGCGTGGAGGGAAGGCTGGTCCCAGCAGGATCAAACTGTGCCACAAAGATTCAACAGAGACACTGCTCGGTCGAGATGAAGGTGAGATATCAGTCACCTGTGGACGCATCCTTCTTCTCAGGACACACACAGTTCGACCTACAGCTCAGTATTTTGTACATGTCATATCTCGGGCCTGTCGGTTGCAGACATTTCCATGGAGACGGCGCCACCTGCTGACCAGACGCTTGAGAAGGTGAAGAAGAGATACAGAAAGAAGAAGACGGAGCTGGAGGAGGCTTTCCCTTCATATCTCCAGGTACGCGGACACACACACACACACACACATAAACACCTATAAATCCCTCCCTCTGATTGGTTGCCCCACCCCCACCCCACCCCCACCAGGAGGCGTTCTTTGGTCGGGATCTTCTGGAAAGGAGCCGGCAGGTGGACAGGAGGCCGAGGACAGAGACACCAGGCGCCAGCCAATCAGGAACAGCTACAGTTGACACAAAAGGACCCACCCCTGCATTACAGGGTGCCTCCTCTTCCATCCTGCCAACTGGTACCACGGCAACCAACACCGCCAAAAAGCAGGGAACACTGCGTGAGTTCAGTTTTAGTTTCTAATTATAGTCACATCCTCATCTTTCATTTGTGTTTGATATTCATAGTGAATCGTATGGTGTGTGTGTGTGTGTGGTACCATCCAGCCATGTCGGAGGAAGCTCTGTTGGATCTGTCTGATGTTCTCAACACTGATCCTCACATACTGGCTACAGGACACAATATTAGTACTCACACACCACTCTCCCACATTCTCCACGCCTGCTCATGGCATGGCGGCCGGCCTGTTTCTGCTGGCCTGGTCGTGTTGTTGAACAGCAGCTAGATTCGCGATGTCACGCGGCCTCGGCTCAGCTGGGTCATAGCAGCAGTTGGGGTTCTCAGCTGGTTCACTGGGATAACAATACCAACGAAGAAGAGGTGTTGTGCACACAGTCACTCTGTGTGTTTGTTTTCAGGTCAGCTCCAGGTGGAGCGCTCCCCGTCTCCATTTGGTAAGACTCCACAGGGTAAACCTCCTGCTCCTGCCCTCCTGCCCTGCTCCTCTGCTCCTACTGCCCTGCTCCTGCTTCTCCTGCTCCTCCTGCTCCTGCTTCTCCTGCTCCTCCTCCTCCTGCTTCTTCTGCTCCTGCTTCTCCTGCTCCTCCTACTCCTCCTACTCCTCCTCCTCCTGCTTCTTCTGCTCCTGCTCCTCCTGCTCCACCTCCTCCTCCTGCTTCTTCTCCTCCTGCTCCTGCTCCTGCTCCTCCTCCTCCTGCTCCTACTCCTCCCGTTCTCCTCCTCCTCCCTCCTGCTGACCTGTGGAGCCCTTTAAAGTCTGTCTCGTTTATGAGCTGATGACGCTGACTGATTCTTCTCTCTTCTTCTCTGTCATTGTCTCCTCGTCTCCAGGTGATGCTGATTTCTTCTTCTCCTGCAGAATCCGTCCTCCTGTCTGCCTTTCTTAGCTCCATGTCTAACTTCTGTCTCTCTCTCTGTCTCTTTCAGCTGGTCTGGACATCAGCACCATGGCTGATGACCCCTCTATGACAGGAAGTGGTGGGCGTAGCCAGAGGACGGTGCAGGAGGAGCCACTGGATGCCATCTTGAGTCCTGAGCTGGACAAGATGGTCTCTGACGGTGAGTTTTGAGTTTTCCTCTTGGTTTCAAACACTTCGGACTCTTTCTGTCACTCGTGGTTTATGCAGCTAAATCAAACCGCAGCTTCACTTTGAAACTTCCTGTTTGATTTGTCTGCTGATTGGAGGAGAGCTGAGCGGCTGACTGATGAGTGATGTGTTGCTTGTGTTTCAGGCGCCATCCTCAGCAAACTGTACAAGATCCCAGGTGAGACTGAACACACAGGTCCCGCCTCATGTGTTGTTATGTTTAAACTGCTCCGTAATGAAACTCCAGCGTCTTGGGCACCTCGACGGCCGCTGTTGATCTGGCTACATCTGGCTACTGTCTTCCGTGTGAATGTGTCCAATCGGGATTCAAACCCAGGTCACATGACTCTGCAGCAGCTCTGATCAGCAGTGATGTAAACACAAACACCCGGTTAGACGTTGGCGTGTAAACAGCTGATTAACCAGGAGCATCACTGCTGTTTACACTCTGTGGGAACAACGGCTGAGTCTGGACTTCCTGTCCTGCAGGATGCAGCACCGGCAGGGCGGCTATATTGGCATGTATTGTCTGGTGCAACACTCATTAGAGTCTGTTGCCTGTTTTCACAGGTTTTAGAGATGACCACGTGTAATTTATGTATATCAGATATCAGGCATCCTGGACTGAAGTCCAGATCAATAAGATCATTAGTCTGTCCTCTGTGTGTGTGTGTGTGTGTGTGTGTGTGTGTGTGTGCAGAGCTGGAGGGGAAGGATGTGGAGGAGGTGTTCACAGCTGTTCTCAGTCCAAACAGCAGCAACAGCCAGGCAGAGCAGAGTCAACACACACACTCTGCTGCTGGGAGCAAGATGAACGCACAGCACACGGGTAGGCCCCTCGGCCCCTACACACACGCACGCACACACACAGTGACGTCTTCATGTCCACAGTCACTCAGGTTTCTGACTGACTGCTTATGAAACCCTGTCTCTCAGCTGTGTTTTCCCCCGCCCCACTGATGAACGGCCTGATGGGAGCTGCTCCTCACTTTCCCAACACTCCCATGATGCCCGGCACTGCCCAGGGTCCGGTAGGTTTCAGGTTGCCCCCTTCTGAGGGCCCATCCCCCACTCTGCACCCAGGCCCTGCCCCTGTGCCGACCTCAGCCACTCAGACGTCAGCAGGAGAAGGCGAGCAGGATGTGATGTCGACGGCTCAGAGGAGCATGTTGAAGTGGGAGAAAGAAGAAACTCTGGGAGAGATGGCCACCGTCGCCCCCGTCCTGTACTGTAACACCAACTTCCCCCAGCTGAGAGAGCAGTATCCTGATAGACACACACACACACACACACACACACACAGTGTTAAACATCTGGTGTCCAGAAGCTGTTGATGACTCAAAGACAAACTGAGAGTGTGTGTGTGTGTGTGTGTGTGTGTGTCAGAGTGGTCCACCAGAGTGAAGCAGATCGCTAAGCTGTGGAGGAAGGCGAGCTCCCAGGACCGAGCGCCCTTCGTGGTGAGTCCTCTCTGTTCACTTTAGCAGGACGAAGCTTCAGTGAACTCTGTGGATGCTAATGTCTTAGCCACCTGCAGACGTCTCCCACCTGTGTGTGAAAAGACAGTTCAGACTCTGAGAGGAGGTTCAGTATAACTGGATGTTAGCTAAAGAGTTAATGTGGACCCTCTGACTCTCCAGCCTCTGTCAGGGCAGCTCAGTGTGTCCGTTTGTTTACTGTTGCTTGTTTTAGATGATAGAAACAGAATCGGTGGCAAACTGTGCACGAGGGAGACCCTGTGTCCATAGTTACACTCTGATTATTTCTCTCCACCAGCAAAAAGCTCGAGATAACCGGGCGGCTCAGCGCATCAGCAAGGTGCAGCTGTCCAATGACCCGCTCAAACGCCACCAGCCCTCACTGCAGCAGCAGCAGCAGCCACCGCCAGGGATGTATGACTCTGTTTCCATGGAGACAGAGGGGGCATTCAAGGACCCCCTGAGGCCCAAAGAGTCAGAGCAGGAGCAGGAGTGGAAGCTCAGACAGGTGAGCTGAGTTTCAGTGTGTCTGTAACACATCATTCCCACATGAAGTAGAAGCAGAGTGAGAAATCAACACCAGACCTGCAAACTGGACCGACTCAAAGAGCCAGAGCAGGAACCGCAGGCAGCAGGTCGTCTCCAGGCCTCACCTGCTGCCTCAGCTGCTGCCCTCACCTGCAGCCTCACCATCTGTCTCATTAAACTGTCCCTGACCTGAACTAAAGAACTGAACCAGCTGCTTCTACAGCTGTAAATCAGATGAGTCTCTGTGGTCCAATTACTGCAACAGCATGGTGTTGGTTTCCCGCTCTCAGTAGTAACCATGGTAACCGTCAGGCTGCATGTCAGGGGGATGCAGAGACAGACTGAGAAATGGGGTCAGGTGGCTTTTACTGGGGGCATGAAAGTCTAAAGAGCTGTTGTCAACATGTCATTGATGAAGATGATGCTGCATGAGCCACTCACTCCAACTAATGTCTCTGATGTAATTGTCATTGAAAAGGGAGAGGTTAATGACAGATGGGGAGCCGGTAAGAAGAGGCAGGAAAATCTCCCCAAAGCAGCCCCAAAATCACCAACAGATAAAGATTGTCCCTGCCAGGCATCTGTGCAGGAGGTGGGCAAAGAGGCTCTGGTAAGATCTCAAGGCTTAACCTGTTCTGCAGACTTCCTGGATCCATGACCCTCTGAAATCCTCCTCCTCCCTGTCCCAGGTCGCCCCCCTGGCCTTTCAGTCCACACACACACACACACACACACACACACACACACACACACACACACACACACACACACACACACACTTCTCAGCTTTCACCCAGTCAGCTGCTGATTGACAGCTGATTACATCCAATTGGTCTCTGATGACTGTGTGAGGAGGAAACATGTCTGACCTCCAGGACACAAACACCTGCAGGTGTCCTGAGAGCGAGCCCAGCACACTCTGGGACCAAAGAGGATTTCAGACACATGGACCCGGGACCGGTCACGGTCATTTTCTCTGGCCTGGGACTGTTTACTGACACACAGGGCAGGCGGGGTTGTGGGAACACTGGTGACTCTTACAGTAATACATCACAACATCAGGGACTCAAACCGTGTCTGACCCAGAGTCTGTGTCCGTGGCCTCAGTCTGTCTCAGAGCTGACTGATGCTGTTCTGGCATGCCTCGCTTCTGGTGGGACAGCTGCCCCTCAGCATCCACCTCACACTGATCTGAGAACAGGGGCGCAGAGCAAAGGGTCCATCCTCTGGGGACCAGGGACCACCATCAGGGCCAAAATATGGAATCTGGATAGGAGCAGGTGATCAGCAGAAACCTGAACCTCTAGACCATGTGACAGGAAGTCCAGTGTGTCTGGGTGATTGGTCAGTGTGTGTGTGTGTGTGCTGAAGGATCTACAGCAGCACCTTCACTGGGAGCAGGTATCACTGCAGGTGTGGATAACCAGGTGAGAGAAAGACAGGAAAGACAGGGAGGACCAATGAATGACCCCTGCCCTCCCCCAGAACCCCACCTCCCCCCCAACCACCACCACCACCCCAACAGAAGCAGAATCCACAGCAGGACTAAAGTTTCAGCCCTCACCGGCCACATCTGCAACAGCTCCTGAGGACAGAAGGGTTTAGCCTCTACCACCCCCCACCTCCCCAAGAGACGCCATAAACTCATTCATTACCGGAGTTTAGCTAACGAAAGTGAGAGAGGGAAAGCGAGCATTACTAGCTGCCATGTCATCATGTTTTGACTCCACATGTAGAGATCAGGCAACACACTGACAGCTGTCTGCCTGTCTCTCTCTCTCTGTCTGTCTCTCTCTCTCTCTCTGCCTGTCTCTCTCTGTCTGCCTGCATGTCTTTCTCTCTGCCTGTTTCTCTCTCTGCCTGCCTGCCTGCTCCCCTCTCTGTCTGCCTCTCTCCGTCTGTCTGTCTCTCTCTCTGCCTCGCTCTGTCTCTCTCTGCCTGTCTGTCTCTGTCTGTCTTTTCTCTCTGCCTGTCTCTCTCTGTCTCCTCTCTCTCTGCCTCTCTGCCTCTCTCTCTCTCTCTCTCCTGTCTCTCTCTCTCTCTCTCTGCCTGTCTCTCTTTCTGCCTGTCTGTCAAAGCAAATGCACCGAAGAGTAAGCAGCAGGCGAAGATGGAGGCGTGTTCAGAAGTTGGAGCAGGTGAATAGGGGTCCAGCAGCGGTAGCAGCTGTTGGCTGCCTAGCTCATGCTGGGTCTCCTCTCTCCCCAGAGACTGGGCAGCCTATCTCATGACACCCACCCAGCAGCCTGTCGCCGGGGCAACGCCGCCCCTCCATCCTCTGCTTCTAGGGAGTCCAAGCAGCACTCTCCTGCAGGGGCAGAGCGACACGTCTTCTCAGACCACAAGCCCTCCCCCTCTGGCTCTTTGCTTTCTCCTCAGTCCCTCATTACACCCCTCCTCCCCCCTCCACCAACCACCATCCTCCCCCCAGATGTTCTCCTCCTCCTCCCGCCTCCTCACCCTGGGACCCTACAGTAAGGTAGTAGGAACTCCCCGCCCCACCTCCTCCCAGACTGGTGGCCTCCCAGCCCCCCAGCAGCAGCGTCGCAACTCTCTCAGCGCCTCCCCGGCCCACGATGCCTTTGGCTCCCCTGCCCTGTCCCCAGACTCCAAAACCCCGGATGCCTCCAGGACCCGCCCCCAGCCAGGTAACCCCACTGACCTCCTCCTTTGTTCTCCTGCTGATCTCTGCTTCTCACTGTGTTCTCCAGCTGATCCTCTTCTCCTCCTTCTGTCCTCCAGCTGATCCTCTTCTCCTCCTTCTGTCCTCCAGCTGATCCCCTCTCCTCTCCTTCATCCTCCAGCTGATCCCCCCTTCTCCTCCTTCTTCTGTCCTCCAGCTGATCCTCTGCTCCCTCCCTCTGTCCTCCTGCTGACCCTCTGCTCCTCCCTCTGTCCTCCTGCTGACCCTCTGCTCCTCCCTCTGTTCTCCTCCTGCTGACCCTCTGCTCCTCCTTGTCTCCTCCCAGGCCTGCAGCAGGGCAGAACAGGTATGATGACCCCCCCCAGTGGTTCTGGTGTGCCGACTGGGGGCTTATTATGTCATGGTAGCGAGCAGCTGAGAGCTACCAGAGGACGCCTCAGAGCAGCAGTAACGTCCGAGTGGCGGCATCTGAACTGTATGGTCGGGTGGGGGAACTGGTTCATGGGGGGTTGTTCAAAACCCCTATGCCCACAGCACCAGCCTCAGCCTGAGGGGCTTTGCAGCACAGGAGGGAGAGGGACCGCCCACCTGGTAGACCTGGGCTTCTCTTCCCCAGTCTCAGGACCCCTCGTCTCCCAGTCCACTGTCAGGACTGCCTCCCCCACTGCAGCCCAGAGTGCCCAGACGCCAGGCACCCCAAGGCCGGACTACGGCCAGCAGATCACTGACCCCTTCCCCCAGCAGTCACCTTTGACCTCCCGGCCTTCACCTGACCCCTATGCCAACCCTCAGACTCCAGGTACACCACGGCCTCATTCTGACCCCTCATACCTGACCACACCACCTGCGCTGAGACTGGACCAGTACAACCAGCAGTCTGCCGGCCGCCGGCCGTCCCCTTCCCACCCAAACATAGACCCCTACTCCTCCAACCCAGGCACGCCCCGCCCCTCTGTCACAGAGCGTTTCCCTCGATCCCCAGGGGGTCAGCGGATCTCCGACCTCTATGCCCAGCAGCCCTCCACACCGCGGCCCCAGAAGGCCTCTGAGCCCTTTGGCCAGGCCCCGGTGGAGAGCTTCACCCCTCAGCCTGCAGGATCAGGATCATCCCCTCTGGCTCCAGGACTGTCAGGAGAGTTTCCCCCGACACACCACCAGGTAAACGTTAACTCAGAGTCCAACTGTCTCACCTGTGCTGCTCGGCTCTCGTCCTTTCACTGTGTAGCCTGCTGCAGCAGCTCTGCGGGAGATGCCACCAGACTCCATTTCCTAGAACTCCCAGCAGCCAGACCCCAAAGGACCCCTGGGATGATGGAGGAGAGGCTTCACTGGCCTGGCAGCCTGTGACTCCTGCTCATGACCCCTTTGAGCAGGCTCTTGTGACACCAGGCCCCTCCCAGATGGACAAGACAGCAACCAATGAAATGGCAGCACTGGGCGTGGCCTCTTTTAGATAATTCAATGAGCATGCCCCAGCTTGGTGACTCAGAGGAGAAGCTGAGACAGGCAGGGACAGGTGTTCTCCAGGTCTGGGCTGTTCCAGCTCTTCATGTTCTTCCTGTCTGTTCCTTTGACGCCTTAGATTGTCCCGCTCCGGCCCCCTGCTATGTCCCCTCCTGCTCTGTCCCCCTGCTCCATCCTCCTGCTGTGTTCTCCTGCTGTGCCCCCCCGCTGTGTCCCACTGCGCCATCCTCCTGCTGTGTCCCCCTGCTCCATCCTGCTGTGTCCTCTCTCCTCCCCAAATAGCCACAGCGCGGGGTGCAGCTCATCCTGAGGCAGCAGCAGCAGAAGAGCGCGTTACGGCAGGAGAAAGGTCTGCAGGAAGCAGCTCCTGGACCTCCTGCAGCCGAACCCTCCCCGAGTTCTACTGCGTCACGTCATTGGTCCCAGGAAGACGCCCGCCGCTCCTCCAACAGACCTGCTTGGGACGCCCCCACCTCTACTCCCGGCACAGTGACTGCCAGTGTGGGTTCCAGCACCAAGGTTCCCCGGATGTTTCCCAGGGGAGCAGCAGAGAGACTTCGCCCCCAGTGAAGCTCCCTTCCCCAGACAGAGCCACCCCAGAGAGCTGCTGGTCCAAGGACCAGTCCTGAGGTGAAAGGAGCAACAGAGCCTGGTCCTGACTTCATCTGACAATGGTGGTTTTACTCATTCCTCCTCCTCCCTCTTCCAGGTTTGATGTTCCTCCTGCAGGAGCTCCGGCGGTCTCCAGGATTCTCCTGCGCCCTCCCCAGGCTTGGTGCCTGGGTCTGACTCGCTTGATGAGGGAGTCCTCGCCCAGATGAGGAGGGCGGCACCTGGGGGGAGTTCACAGGTATCCGCCCCCTCCCTGCTCCCAATGCCCACATGCTGCCAGGTGAGAGGAGCTGCTGCCCAGCAGCATGTGAAGGAGCTATGTCACTTCCTGATTAGTCACACCTGCTCCTCCCTCCCCAGGTGTCCCCCAGCCCTTCCTCCCCATGCCTCCCTCCCCATTGCAGCAGCACACATCATGGGACAGCCCTACACGGGTGCCACACACCGTGTCTTGCAACCGCTTGAGGCTGCACCTCCTTTCTGTTTGCCGCCCGACCAGAGCCCGCCAGGTCAGCCCGGCCAGGCGGGGCCGTGGCCTGTGGTCAGATGGTGAGGCGCCGGCCAGCAGGTGGTGATGGAGAGTGAACCAGCAGCACCTGGGCACACGGGCGCCTGTGCTTCCTGGAGCTGATGGGATTAGAGGAGCACCCGAGGAGGACTCCTCGGCCGGTGAAGGACCTGGAGGATGTGGGAGGTGAAAGATCTGGTGGACTCCTCAACTCCAACTCTGACCCTTGGAGGATTTGGCAGATGTATTTAATGCAGTCACATGACATGTTTTTCGCCAGAAACCAGTTGATCTTGTTTCATGTTAAAACATCTGCTGATCTTTTAATATGTGGTATCTTGTTGTCGAGTTTACAGACCAACTGATGATGTCAGAGGGAGAAACGTTTGTGCTGGCTGTTTCAGGTAAAGAAGACCTGGATCTGGGTCCTAACGATCTCCACCTCGACGACTTCCTGCTGTCGGGGAAGTTCGACCTGATCGCCTATGCAGACCCTGAGCTCAATCTGGAGGACAAGAAGGACATGTTCACTGAGGAGCTGGACCTGGGGGAGCCAGTGGAGGAGAAGGATGGGGGAGGCGGATTACACAAAGGGGGGCAGTAAGAAAGCCAGATGGTCAGGGTCAAACAAGAAGTGTGAGATGGCCCTCTGCACCCCAGCAGCACCCTAATACTGAACCACCGGAGTCTCCATCAGCAGAGCCCAGACTGCAGAGGTGCGCAGGCTCCACTCCAGCACGGCTCCGCCTCTACTCTGCAAGGAGGTCATGGCGGCAGGAGCTCGCCATTAACACAGGAAGTGATTTTATCATTTGCTTCAGATTCAGTGAAAACACAGCAATCCTTTTGGATATCACCGTCTAATTATTGATCTCTAATCAGTGACATTATGAACAGACCAGCAGTATTGGTTCTAATGGCTGATCTGATCAGTGTCTCCTCACTTCTCTCCATCCCTCTTCGGGACAAGGTGGAGGCCTCAGGCTCCAGAACAGTTCCATCTTCAGGCATGGCTCCCAGGGTTCACCTCTGTGGGCTGAGGTAAAAGGAGCACTGCCACCACACTGTCAAACATTACTGATCAGATTATTGATCAGTTATCAGTCCAGATTATTGATGTGTGTTTGGTTGGAGCTGAGTTGCAGCTGAAGTTTTTCTAGAACCAGCATCTCTCCTTCCTGTCTCCTTCTCCTCTCCTCCTCTCTCTCCTCATCTCCTCCTCCTCTCCAGGTCAACAGTCTGTCTTCCAGCAGCAGCAAAGACCGCTCCAGACCTTCCCCACGCCTCTCTTCTCCACCCACACTCAGGGTCTCCTGGTGTCTCCCCACCCCAGTCTGGCTCCTCAGACTCCCCCTGCCCCATCTCACACGCTCTCCCTCCAACCCTCCCAGCCTCGCCCTCCTCCTCAACCCCAGACCCAGCCTCCACACCCAGGGACCTCCACCCAGATCCAGACCGTCTTCCCACAGAACCAAGACCAAGACCAGAACAAGCACAGGCCTCTGCTCCTAGAGGAGCAGCCTCTTCTCCTGCAGGACCTCCTGGACCAGGAGCGCCAGGAGCAGCAGCAGCAGAAACAGATGCAGGCCCTGATCAGACAGAGGTCCACACCAGAGGCTGTGATACCCAACATGGGTAAGACCTGAACCCCACAGACCTCAAACAGCTGGGCTTCGAGTCATCGCCTCACTGTTCAAATTGTGTGTGTGTGTGTGCATGTGTGGTTCCCCAGCAGACTTTACCCATCTGGACCCCATCATGAAGGCAAAGATGGTGGCTCTGAAGGGCATCAAGGTGATGACGAGGGCAACCTGGGACTGAACCCCATGGTCAATGCAACAGGTAGGACAAATCCCCTGACCTCTGGACTCCACACTGATCATCAGTGATGTCACCACGGTTTATTAAAGGACAGGAGACAGGACACACTTTGGCCCCTGAAAAGCCAGGTTCCAGTGAGGTTCAAAAACCAGCGGTCCTGGGTCCAGAGGGGACAGTTTCAGCCTCGCCACCGTGGCTCAGGTGTGTACAGCTGACGAGCAGGAATGTCACGTGAATGTCCTGTAGGAAACCAACACATGTGCTGATTATACATTGTTCTTCACCCACAGACTTAGTTGCCCCTGCTGGTGCGACCCAGCCCCCAGCTGCCCGCCAGGAAAGTACCTCAAACCGCCAGTGGATAACAGATGTGGGTAGGTGAACACAGACTCAAGTCGCAATATACTACGTGATGTCAGGCCCTGCAGACGAGTCTCAGCGCCAGTACGAGGAGTGGCTTGGGGAGACGCAGCGCCTCCTGCAGATGCAGCAGCGCCTCCTGGAGGACCAGATCGCCTCTCACCGCAAGACCAAGAAATCTCTGTCAGCCAAACAGAGAACGGCTAAGAAGGCCGGCCGGGCCTTCGCAGAGGAGGACGCCGCCCAGCTCCGCCACATCACCGAGCAGCAGGGGGCGGTCCAGAAACAGCTGGAGCAGGTACACAACTTCACCTGAGCTCCACCTAGAGCCTTGTTTGTTCACAGACCAAGCGATGCAGCGCTGACGCTGTGAGGTGAAACACTCAGTAGATACCTACTGTATCCTGAAGCTTCAGGCCTGTGTGCTCACGTTGTTCCATACAGATCCAGACAAACCCTGCTGACTGTTTGTCATTTGTTTTTGAACCCTGAGCACAGCGCCAGGCAGGCCTGCCATGTTTTGATCCTGACAGTCACAATGGTGACCAGCCTCATGTAACAGCCTCAGACAGCTGCATGCTGCTGAGTAACAGGAGCCAGCAGAGCCTCAGGGACTTATCTTCAGCAGCGACATTCTGTATTTAGTGCTTTGATGTGTTAAAAGTGTGTGTGTGTGTGTGTGCAGCCGTCATGTGATGTTTGCTTTCTGTGATCAGATCCGGAAGAAGCAGAAGGATCACGCAGAGCTGATTGAGGACTACAGGACCAAACAGCAGCAGCAGAGAGCTTTGCAGCAGCAGCCAGCCGCCCCCCCCATGATGACTGCAGGAGGGCCCCCCATCCCCCACACACTCCACTCCCAGCCCACGGTGTCCATGCAGCCCCACCAGGGTGGCCCCCACCCCAGCCCACATCCCCTGGTTGGGACTCCCCAGGGCGGGCCCGGGACGACGACAGAGGATGCCGCCTCACCTGCCCTCAGATGCCCCCTACCTTGCCAAACGACCCCCAGCTTCCTCCACACAACCAAACCTCCCCAGCAATGGTCTTGGGCCTCGCTGCTCCCACAGCAGGCTTCACGGCAGGTCCCCGGGGCCCCATCGGAGGGCCCAGCGGAGGGCCCAACGGAGGGCCCAGCGGAGGGCCCAGCGGAGCAGTAGTGGACGGAGCCGCCCCCCCTCGTCAGGTAACCTTTAGTCTCCGCTCAGGAATGTTCTTCTCACTCCACTGTCCACAGAGCTGCTGCATTATGCTCTTCAGCCGTGACCACACGTAAAAACACATTTCATACATGACTAAACCACAAACACAGGAACAGGTGCAGCAGTGATGAAGCACCGGAGAGACGTGAACATGCTCACGGCGTCCTCTGCACCACGTCTCAGGCCGGCCATGGTTGAGTAGTTTTATAAACTGTTTAGTGTAAAATGTTTAGTTTTCAGAAACACAGACGCAGCCTGGCCTCTGTGCCCGACAACTGACTGACTGTCTCCCCCTGCAGGTGAACTTTGACGACAACAACCCGTTCAGCGAGGGTTTCCAGGAGCGAGAGAGAAAGGGAGCGTCTGAGGGAGCAGCAGGAGAGGCAGAGGGTTCAGCTCATGCAGGAGGTAAAAGACGACGCCATCATCACTCAGAGGGATGGGGCCGACAGACACCCACCTCTCACTCTCTCCTCCTCCCAGGTGGAGCGTCATCGCGCCCTGCAGCAGAGGCTGGAGCTGGAGCAGCAAGGTCTCCTGGGAGCCTCCATGGCTCCTGGAGCCGGAGCAGCAGCCGTGCCTCCATCTGGAGCTCTACCAGGGGCCCGGGTGGGACCAACACCGGGACTCCTGAGGCCTGCTGGGTCAGCAGCTGCCCCTGGAGGAGACAGTCTTTCCCAGATGCCTTTCTTCAGCTCTGAGCTGCCCCAGGACTTCCTCCAGTCCCCCCCAGCCTCTAGACCTCCACCGCAGCACCAGGGCCAGACAGGGGCACCGTTCCCCCAACAGTCAGGCCTCCACCAGGGCTTCACAGGAGGACCCCTGCAACCTGGATCCCACACAGCTGCAGGCCTACTGCCTGGGGCCACAGCGGAGCGGGGCAGGCTCCTGCCTGAGCACGGGCCCCCCATGGATCCCTCCAACCTACAAACCAACCCCAGGTTCTCAAGGCCCCGCCGGGCCTCAGCACAGGGACAGATGCGACCAGCTGTGACAGGAGCACCAGGAATGAGCCTCCCCCATCCTGGAGGTCAGGCTCACGACGGACATGATTCCTCATCATCCTCCCCCTCTACCCCCTTCCCCGCCTCCTTCCCCTGTGCCTCCTCTGGTGGCCCCGCCTCCCTCATCCAGCTCTACTCTGACATCATCCCTGACGACAAACCAAAGAAGAAGAGAAGCAGGAAGAGAGATGGAGACGACACTGCAGGTGGTGGAGGAGTCAGGACTCCGCTGTCCTCACTCTCCGACGACATCACAGCTCCACCCACTCCCCAAGTGTCTCAGACACTTCCTGCTCCACACTCCACTGGGCAGCATGGACCAACCAGATCTGTCCTTCTCTCTAAGCTCCTCCGTCTGTGGTCTGGCTCCATCCTCGGAGTTGGAGAGGCAGCTGTCCGTCACGCCTGGAGCACAGCAGGGAGGCTCCGTCTTGGGCATGGAGTCTGTGAGAGGCCCCCTGTCTGCAGCTCGCCTGGAGGTCAAGGTCAGCAGTTCCCCAGCGATGTGGACTGTAGTATTTGCTGTGTACTGGTGCTGCAGCACACAGTAGCAGCGCTGCAGGTTTTCAGTATTTTTTGTCTTCGTCTTCCCTGCAGGAGGAGCGTGAGGAAGGAGGAGTGTGTGAGGGAGGTGTGGTGAAGATGGAGGAGAGTGGCGCTGAGGGACTCTCCTGCCCCTCTCCTCTGCATGGGGGAGGCAAAGATGGAGACGGGGGTAAGGAGCTGCTCAGACACCTGCTGAGGGACAAGACTTCCCCGGCAACCACGCCGTCACCCACCGGCCAGGCCCCACCCACTGCCCTCCACCAGCTATCCAGTGAGAGTGTCCGCTCAGAGGAGGAGGACAGGCCTGGTTTCCATGGCAACATGGTGAGGAGAGAACATGTTTTTAGACCAGACATAGACAGATGTGTTGGGCGTGTTACAGGTGTCTTCTCAGATGAGTGACAGGCACGTTACCATGGCGACCTCTGTCCTCCAGGTGAACAGTCCAGGTCCAGATCTACAGGACGGCAAGAAGAAGACTCAGCGCTGTAAGAGACTCACTCGGCCCGAGAAAGACAGAGCTCCTCCCAAAACCAAGAGGAGGAAGAGAGAGGAGGAGGAGAAGACGCTCCACTCCTCATCCGACCCTCTGATGACACACCTGACACAGGTACACCAACCTCCCTGCTGCAAACATGAGTTCACCTGGCCGTTATGGCTCCAGTCAATTCATCAATAATTAATCAGCAGTTGATTTAATGAAAAGCCACATACAAAGATACAAAGAGCCATTGAATTGATTGATTTGATTATTAGATGAGCTGGTGATCAATTATTGTTCAATCAAATACTGATTGACTTTTCCTGGCAGCTGCTTTTCACTTGACTTGTAGTCAGCTGATTATCTGTTATTGATCACTATTGCCCCCCCCAGCTGTCAGTGTTGCCCCTGATGGAGCCAATTCTGGGGGTGGATCTGAGCCTCTTCCCC